>NW_026844048.1:18547167-18594095 GCF_029531705.1 Pantherophis guttatus | reverse complement strand
TCTATTCTATTCTATTCTATTCTATTCTATTCTATTCTATTCTATTCCGATATAACTTTGACAAGGTTGTTTTCATGGAGAAAAGAATAATCCTCACCCAGTAGAGGATTACATGATAACCTATTTGAAAAAAGATAAAATCTCCAAGAAACTAGATTTACTTCTTACCAGACCATACAGTGTATGGTCTTTATTATCACTCTTTCTTCTCTCTGTTCCTGGACTGACTTTCACCCATCCGGTTTTTATGGAAGGGAATTGAATTGTTTCTTTTTGCTGGCTGGGGAATTCTGGGAGATAAAGTCCACAGGTCTAAAAGTGACCAAGGATGGACTACCCTGCAGTAGATGGAATGGAATGGAATGGAATGGAATGGAATGGAATGGAATGGAATGGAATGGAAAGGAAAGGAAAGGAATGGAATAGAATAGAATAGAATAGAATAGAATAGAATAGAATAGAATAGAATGAGAAAAGAATGGAATGGAATGGAATGGAATGGAATGGAATAGAATAAGGAATAGAATTCTTTATTGGCCAAGTATGATTGGAGAATCACACAAGGAATTTGTCTCTGGTGAAGACAGCTCCTCAATAGTCTATTGTAGATCCAGATAATCCGCAGTCTGGCAAGATTTTGTCTATAGATATGAAACACTAAAAACCTCACCTTGGAAGACACACCAGGTGTCATTCTTGGTTTAGGGCCTGACAATACACGAGCATTTTACTAATGAAAAGCCATTTTGACAGCTATTTCTTAAAACTGAATGAGGAAAGCATAAAGACAATGAAGATATTTTTGGCAAAATGCTATTTTTTAATTAATTGCGTTCACCAGTTCCCCTTGCCATTATGCTAAATTTTTTTTTCACTCCAATTTCTCTTCCAACTATCTATGTCATTCATCATTTTACAGATTGTACCGTAGCTCCGATTAATAAAAATGCCGAAATCCCAGGCTTTTGTGAAGGCGCTCAGGGTAGTCTAGTGGTTCTTTCTCTTATTTTATAATCTGAATATAATCCTTTGAGGAATGTTGGGTTGAGTGGTAATAGCTGGATTCTGGGAATTAAAATCCACAGGTCTTAAAGTTGCCAAGGTTGGACACCAGTGGAGTAAAGGAAAGAAGGAAGATCTTCCATTAGTTGAAACCTCAAATTACAATATTCCAGAATTCTACTATCTCCTGGAAAAGAAATAGCAAAATAAACTTCCTTTGGGAATCCAGAACCCTTGTTTCGATGCGACTGTCTTATTTCAACTTGTTGCAAACATATCCATTTCTGGAGCTTCATCCCTGCTGTCAACTTGCAAAGCTTTCAAGTTGCCATGAGCAGGAGGGAGGGAGAACTGAAGTGAATTCCATACATTCTTTCTGACCTCAATCAGAAGGAGGGTGTTAGGTTTCACAACCAGCCAAAGTGGTTAATTGGAGAATGTGATTTATGACATGGCCAGAGAGGAGGGGAGAGACAGGGTCATAGGGGAACGTAAATCTACGTAGGATCAGTCCTAACTGCATCCGAGTATTGCCGGAATGTTGCTCCTGATAAATTACTATATTTCCTTTGAAGTTTGGATCATGGCTCATGAATTAATTAGGGCATCTTTCAGAAACTTGACACCTGCATTACAAATAATCCTTGATTTACAACACTTCATTTAGTAACCATTTGAAGTTATGACAATGCTGAAGAAAAGCGACTTACGGCCGTTTTTCACACTTACGACTGTTCTACCAGCCCCTCAGTCACGTCAGCAAAATTCAGACGCTTGGCAACTGATTGGCCACTGGCCCCTCCAGCAGCTGAATCAGAGGAGGAGGAGGAGGTGTGGGATTCAGGGTCAGCATCAAGGCAACCAGAGAGCTCCGAGGGGGAAGAGGGAATGGAGCTGGCAGAGAGAGAGAGAGAGAGAGGCAGAGCCTGGGCCATCTGTCATCCTTCAGATGGAGAGTCAAGAGTCTGAAGATTGCTGATGAGGAAGAGGAGGAACAGCTGGGTCCAGTGCCTGACCCGTGGATGCGCAGAAGGCAGAGGAGAGGAGAGCAGTGGAAATCTATGGGCCGGTCCTTGGGACGGAAGAGCTACCTCTGCTAGCGAAGCCGCACCCTAGCTCTGGGGAGTGTTGTGGCTCCGTTACCTGAGCCTGTGTCATTGGCAGGAGAGGACTCCGAGAGTGAAGGAGAGGAGTTGGCAAGGCCTCCCTCTCCAGGACCCTCCTCTCTGGCAATGCCTTCGGTGTCTGTCAAAGGGCAAGAGATAGGGCCGGGGCCAAGCACGTCCACGCAGCCACAGGTGGACAGTGATGAGGGTAATGAGTCTTGGCTGGATCCACGCCAGGGTCGCAGAGATAAGCGCGCGCAACAGAAGAAAGGGCGTGCCCGAGATTAGGCTGAGTCACTGGACCACACCCCACAAGGTAAAAAAGGGAGTGTGGTGGCCAGTCAAGCCTTGTGATGAACAAAGCTGAAAGCTTCCATGCCATTCTACATTGCCGGACTTTTGCTGTAGACTTTGCTGGATTATCTCTGGACTTGATTGACTCTGTAATTATTGAGCTGTTTCTTTTGATGTACCAGAAGTGGGGAGAAGTTATCTCTCCTCTTCGTAAGTAATAAACTCTTGGCAGGCAGCCACTAGGTTGTTGCCAAGTTCCGTTATCATAAGGAAAAGGATTTTGCCGGCTGGTTTGGTCTTTAACTCTTAAACGTCTGTTGGTGTGTGTGCGTGTGGGACGGGGACAGAATAGGGATAAAAGGCAGAGGGCGGAGATGAATAGATGTGGCAGACAACTATTCATCTCCCTGCTGGATGGACTTGTTGGCCTGCGGTGAGAGAGAAACTTTTTGTGGGGGCTGCTGGCGCTCCTAATAAAGGAATCTTTGAGTTCACTTCAGAGAGTTTGTCATGTTTGGAGAGCTGGGTCAGAATACATATTTATGACGTCCCGGGGGTCACATGATCCCCTTTTGCGGCTTTCTGATGAGCAAAGTCAATGGGGAAGCTGGATTTCCTAAACAACCGTGTTACTAATTTAACAACCGCAGTGATTCACTTAACAACTGTGGCAAGAAAGGTCATAAAATGGGGAAGAAATCTCACTTAACAATGGTCTTAGCAGTTTACGTCAGCAGTTTCGCAACAGGAATGTTGGGCTCAATTGCGGTCGTACGTCTAGGACTAAGTGTATATCCAAACAGTTTTAGACTTCTATCCTAATACGAACCAGTATTACTGGGCTACTCACTTCTCAGTTTAGCTTTCCATTAAAAGCAGTCGTGGAATCCAAATTTTTTTACTACTGGTTCTGTGGGCATGGCATGGTGGGCGTGGTATGGCTTGGTGGGCATGGCAGGGGAAAGATACTGTAAAATCCCCATTCTCTCCCCACTCCAGGGGAAGAATACTACAAAATCTCCATTCCCACCCCACTCCAGGGGAAGGATACTGCAAAATCTCCATTCCCACCCCACTCCAGGGGAAGGATACTGCAAAATCTCTATTCCCACCCCACTCCAGGGGAAGAATACTACAAAATCTCCATTCCCACCCCACTCCAGGGGAAGAATACTGCAAAATCTCCATTCCCACCCCACTCCAGGGGAAGGATACTGCAAAATCCCCATTCCCTCCCCACTCCAGGGGAAGGATACTGCAAAATCTCCATTCCCACCCCACTCTGGAGGTGGCATTTGCCGGTTCTCCGAACTACTCAAAATTTTCGCTACCGGTTCTCCAGAACCTGTCAGAACCTGCTGGATTTCACCCCTGATTAAAAGGCAGTCTTACACGGAGACGTATTGTGTAATGAGACAGAAATCTTTCTCCGTTCCAAGTTCCCAGACTATGGCCAGGCGTTCACAGCTAATCACCACAATTGCTCAGCTGTCTTGTCTTCCGAGCGTGAAGATATACTGACACTGCGCACTGCCACTCCGGAACCATTTCTCTAGTTCTCTTCTTTTTTCGGACATGCTAATGATCGTATTCGGTGCCAGTGGAGAGAATCCCTGCTATGCTTTCATCAAATTCACAGCAAAGGCTCGTTTGCTGTGGCCCGTTTGCTGCTGCCTATTCGCCGCCGCGGTCCGTTCTCCACCACTGCAGCCTATTCACCGCCACCCATTCACCACCGCTGTGGCCCGTTCGCTGCCGCGGCACCCCGTTCGGCACAGCCTATTTGCTACTGCTGTGGCCCATTTGCTGCAGTCCATTTGCCGCAGCGGCAGCCCGTTCGGTGTGGCCCATTCATCACCGCGGCCCATTCTAGAACAGCTGATCAGCGCTTCACCAACCCCTTCCCCCCCGCTGCAACATTCGCTGTATAAGATAGGAGCCTAGTGGCTCAGCAGACTGATAGCATTGTGATTAACACTGGCTGTCTGCAATTACTGTAAGTTCGAATCTCACCAGGCTCAAGGTGGACTCAGCCTTCCATCCTTTCTAAGGTAGGTAAATTGAGGACCCAGTTTGTGGGGGCAATAAGATGACTTTGTATAAATATACAAAAGTATGAAGGCTATTGCTTAACACATTGTAAGCTGCCCTGAGTCTCCGGAGAAGGGCGGCATATAAATCAAATTAAAAAAAAAAAAAAGATGCACCAAAATTTTTGCCCATTTTTAGGGGGGAAGTGTGTCTTATACTCCAAAAAATATGGCAATTAGTGGAATAGCTCACCTCTGGAAGTTGTGGGTGCTTCACAGGGGTGAAATGTAAAATCTGTTATTACCGGTTCTGTGGGCATGGTTTGGTGGGGGAGGTAATGTGATTGGGTGGGCATGGCCAACTTGTTTTTAAAAAAACTTTTCAAAGCATTTTTTCTAATGCTTTGAAAAGCCTCTCTGCTGATCAGGCAACTCAGTTGGGATCGTCAGAGGGGCTCTTTAAAAAATGCCTCTGTGCCAATTAGGGAACTCAGCTGAGATCATCAGAGACTTTTCAAAGCATTTTTTTTTACCACCTCTTCGCCTAAGAGGTTGCAGAAAAAAATGCTTTGAAAAGCCTCTGACAATCCCAGCTGAGCCGTGCGATCATCAGAGGCTTTTTTTTTTCTTTTTACTTTTAAAAGCATTTTTTTGGCCAAAGAGGTTATAGAAAAAATGCTTTTAAAAGTTAAAAAAAAAAAAGCCTCTGATGAGGTGGGTGGGGTAAGCAAGTGGTGACCGGGCCGGGGACCGGTTCGGGGGCATGGCCAGCCAATGTTATTATCAGTTCTCCGAACTACTACCAATTTTTACTACCGGTTCTTGCGAACCGGTGCGAACTGGGAGCAACCCACCACTGCCATGTGCCCCACAAAAGGCACATGTCTTTATAACCAGCGCTCGCCCCGAATCCTCGACCCTTGAAATCAAGCGATGTTCCCAGGATCCAACGATTTGTGTCTTGTGTCTTTCCCAGGTGGTGAATTAACCTTTTTTTTTCTTCCTCTCTTGCTAATATTCAGCTCACGCTGTTATCTTGTAGATGCTGGGATGAGAGGGAGACAAGGTGTAAAAATAACAGAATGTGCATACGGATGTGTGCGCTTGGGTCTGTGTGTGTGTGTACATCTCCCAGAAGTGAGAGGCTGCCATCTGCTGTGTGGGCGAGAGAGCACGAGACAATCACCCTCCTCTGATAGTGCAGTATTTTTTGATGCAAAGGGAGTAAAAGGTGAAACGGGAGACAAAAATGAGAGGGAGGTTAGGCTCTGGCTGTGTTATTCATGCAACCTCCCTCGCTAAAGCACAACACAACCAGATCTTGCGGAGCATGGCAGCGGACGAGGGTGGGTTGTGTGTGACATGCTGGTGCATGTACAGAGTTTCGCCACAGCCTGGACTGGCTCTACCCTTAGACAGAGGTAGTGTTTGGATTCAGCCGGTTCGGGAAGTTCAGGCAAACCCAGTGGTGAAATGTAAAATTTGTTACTACCGGTTCTGTGGGCGTGTCTTGGTGGTGGTGGGGGTAATGTGACTGGGTGGGCATGGCCAACTTTTTCGCGCGGCTCAGCTGGGCATGGGGGTTTTTTTTGCAACCTTAAGAGGTTGCAGAAAAAAATGCTTTTAAAAGCCTCTGACGATCAGGCAACTCAGCTGGGATCGTCAGAGGCTTTTAAAGGCATTTGTTTTTCTAGAGCCTCTTCAGTCGAAGAGGTTGTAGAAAAAATGCTTTTAAAAGCCTCTGACGATCCCAGCTGAGCCGCGCGATCATCAGAGGCTTTTTTTTAAAAAAAAACTTTTAAAAGCATTATTTCAGCTGAAGAGGTAGAAAAAATGCTTTTAAAAGTAGAAAAAAAAAAGCCTCTGATGATCGCGCGGCTCAGCTGGGCATGGGGGAGCACAGGGATTTTTACTGCTGGTTCTCCGAACCACCCGTAGCCATCGCTGCCGGATCGGGCGATTTGGTCCGAACTGGGAGCATTTCACCCCTGGGTGAACCGCTTGTTAAATTGCTGGCTGCCCTCCCCTCCCCGCCCCTTCCAGCAGTCCCCATACACCCTGTTTTGGATCCAGGTAAGTACAGGGAGACCTACTAGGCCCAAAATGGGGCATGGGGTGGGGTGGGGGTGGGGGTTCAGGATATCTTACTAAATTGGGTTCAATGCGAAGAACCTGGTGATGATGAAGAAGGAGGAGGAGGAGGAGGAGGAAGAGGAGGAAGAGGAGGAGGAGGAGGAGGAGGAGGAGGAGGAAGAGGAGGAGGAGGAGGAAGAGGAGAAGGAGAAGGAGAAGGAGAAGGAGAAGGAGAAGGAGAAGAAGAAGAAGAGGAGCCATCAAGTCCTTGTTGACTTCTAGCAACCACAGGATAGATTTTTCTCCATGATGATCTAACCAGTCCTTCAGCTCTTCCAATGGTGCACTCTACGCTAATGTAATTGGGTCTATCCATCTTCTAAGAACAGATAGACACCTTGAAAGTCCAGTCAATAATTGGTTGATTTCAACAGATGGGGAATAGTTATAGCTCAAGAATAGAGAGTCTCTATTTTGCAATCAATGAGGTTCAGGGTGAGTTCCCAGCATTCTCCAGCAAGGCTGCCCATAACCTTGGACAGCTGTTACCGATAATGGGCTACTTGGCCCAATGAGCTCCATGCATGAGTTCCCACATCTC
Source organism: Pantherophis guttatus (assembly GCF_029531705.1). The sequence continues at coordinate 18,586,989 of NW_026844048.1, read as the reverse complement.
ATTGTGGTTTATTGAATAAAACGAAAATGGTTGAGTTCATACAGCACCCTAATTCCTAAAGCATGGCACAAGGAACCATAAGGGCTGGATTCACATAACTTGATAAGTCGAAATCCAAGACATTATTTTTAGAAGAGCTGTTCGTAGGGAGGAAGAGAAAATGATCAGGTGAATATTTTTGCATTGCCAAAGGCACTCAAACATGCAAAACTGCCAATTAATCAAGAACATATTTTCAGTTTGCCCAGATATGGTTAGCTGTTTAACTGAACCATTTGGCAGCCATAATATAACCTCAATTGTATCTTCATTGTGTGTAGTTTAGTAATATAGTAGGGGAAAAAAATCCAGTTGAAATGGTTGTCTTCTCCAGAGAAGTTCCCATCTCAGATGTCAACCATGGGGTGCTCATCTTTATCTGTGTGTGTGTGTGTGTGTGTGTGTGTGTGAGAGAGAGAGAGAGAGAGGAGAGAGAGAGGGAGAGAGAGAGAGAGAGAGAAGAGAGAGAGAGAGAGAGAGATGATAGATATAGATAGATAGATAGATAGATGATAGATAGATAGATAGATAGATAGATAGATAGATAGATAGATAGATAGATAAGAGGGATAGAGATAGATAGGTGGGTAGATAGATGATAGATGGTAGATAGATGATAGATAGGTAGATAGAAAGATAGATGTTAGATAGATAGATAGATGATAGATGTTGATGATAGATGATAGATAGGTAGATAGATAGATAGATAGATAGGTTGATATTGATAGATGAGATAGATAGATAGATAGATAGATAGATAGATAGATAGATAGATAGATAGATGTTAGATAGATAGATAGATGATAGATGTTGATGATAGATGATAGATAGGTAGATAGATAGATAGATAGGTTGATATTGATAGATGAGATAGATAGATAAATAGATAGATAGATAGATAGATAGATAGATGATAGATGTTGATGATAGATGATAGATAGGTAGATAGATAGATAGGTTGATAGATGAGATAGATAGATAGATAGATAGATAGATAGATAGATAGATAGATAGATAGATAGATAGATAGATAGATAAGAGGGATAGAGATAGAGATGGATAGGTGGGTAGATAGATGATAGAAAGGTAGATAGAAAGATAGGTTGATATTGATAGATGATAGATAGATGATAAATAGATAGATAGATAGATAGATAGATAGATAGATAGATGATAGATGTTGATGATAGATGATAGATAGGTAGATACATAGATAGGTTGATATTGATAGATGATAGATAGATGATAAATAGATAGATAGATAGATAGATAGATAGATAGATAGATAGATAGATGATAGATACATGATTGATAGCTAGTGTTCTTCAATTGTTTATATATGTGTGTGTGTGTATGTATGTATACACACACACACACACACACACACACACACACACACATACCTATATCTATATCTATTTGTTTTCGTAGATTTTCACGGGTAGAGGTATGCAAGTTTTGGTGTATTCGGGTCTTTTCCCATGTAAGATTGAGAGTATCTTGGCGACGTTTTGACGAGGTCCCACTTGTCATCTTCAGGCTGAAGCCGAAGACACCAGCCTGACACCAAAACTTGCATATCTCCCTCTCTCCCTCTCTCCCTCTCTCTCTCTCTCTCTCTCTCTCTCTCTCTCTCTCTCTTCTCTGTATGTATTATGTATGTATGTATGTATGTTGGTTGTCCTCTCCAAAGAAGCTGCCCTCCTAGATTACACAAACATACACACACACACACACACAGAGTTGAGATGGTTTCTTGTCCAAGGAAGCTTCCATCTTCAATGTCAACCATGGGGGTAGGCTTGAAACGTAAGGACGCCAGGCAGGAGGAGAGGAGCGTGACCATGAATGACGGAAGGTGAAGCAACGATGGGATTCTACAACCCCCCTCATCTATTCAGACACACAGGTATGAGAACCAGCCGAATTCCACTTTTCTTCCTTACCCACCACAAAAAAACGTCGCCTGTCAACATCTCTTAAGCAATCCAGTGCCACTTCTAATTACCCAGAAGCTCTTGCTGTCCTCGTCAGCAGCTCACGGGGAATAAATTCCAACTGGTGTCAACCCTTCGCGCCTCAATTAGTTACTTTTTAAAGCAAGTGCTATGGAGTATTTTTATAGGAATGGTGTTTCCATGGCACCCGGTCGACAAAAGTGTTTTCACAAGCTGGCTGATTCCGAGTAATCTATGCTTGCAGAAGATTGACCTGAGCCAACTTTCTCTCTGTTTTGTCACACATGTAGAAACTAGGATGTGCAAAGATGCAGATTTGCGTGCCTTCACATATTTATACAATGAATAAAGCTATCTCTATTGAGTGGGATGCAGATTAACCCGTTCTTGGAATATTTTCTTCTAGCACCAAAGCTGGGTGCAATATCCAGCACAAGATATTTACCTATGCAAGCTTACAGAGATATCTTTATCCCTTTTTTGCAAATTCAAGTTTTTTTTAAAAAAAAAAATGCATTAGGTTCGGGAACACACTGGAACAGCCTGTCTGCTGTAACTCCACAATAACAGCTCTGGTTGTAATTTAGAATCGGGTGTGAACTTTCAAGTTCAGGGGTGTGAAAGTCAACTCTGAGAATATTCCACACTTTTTTGAATCATGGGCGAACTGCAGAACATCTGCCTGACTGCTTCAGCGTGACACCAGAAGACAAGAAGCACAGAATATAGAACACAGAATAATTTTTTTTTAAAAAAATTGATTTATATGCCGCCCTTCTCCAGAGACTCAGGGCGGCTTACAATGCGTTAAGCAATAGCCTTCATACTTTTGTATATTTATACAAAGTCAGCTTATTGCCCCCACAAACTGGGTCCTCAATTTACCAACCTTAGAAAGGATGGAAGGCTGAGTCAACCTTGAGCCTGGCAAGATTTGAACCAGCAGTAAATTGCAGGTAGCTGTGTTAATAACAGGGTGCGTAGACCACTGTACTATCAAGGCTCTAAATTTATTTATTTATTTATTTATTTTCAAAATTTTTATACCGCCCCCTCTCCCGAAGGACTCGGGGCGGTGAACAGCCAAAATTAAAAAACATACAATATAAACATTAAAATACTATAAAAACGAAATTAAATTTATCTTTGGCTTCCCCCAATTTAAAACCCCTTACCCATAAAATTCACTAATTAAAAGATTTTTAACCCAGCCCGGCTTGCTGAAATAAAAAAGTCTTCAGAGCCCGGCGGAAGGTATCAGTCGTATCCCTGGGGGTAGCTCATTCCAGAGGGCGGGTGCCCCCACAGACAAGGTTCTTCCCCGGGGGGCCGCCAGCCGACATTGCCTGACCGGCGGAACCCTGAGGAGGCCCTCTCTGTGGGAGCGTATTGGCCGGTGGGAGGTTATCGGTGGCAGAAGGTGGTCTCGTAAATAACCGGGCCCTAAGCCATGGAGTAATAGAGTTGGAAGGGAGCTTGGAGGTCTTCTAGTCCAGGAGTCAGCAACCTGTGGCTCTGGAGCCGCATGTGGCTCTTTCACCCCTCTGCTGCAGCTCCCTGCCTCTCAAAATATGCGTCACAACTGCCAATGTGCGACAACCGCCAGCATGTGATTTATTGAGCTTTTTGATCCCCGGTAGGCCAACCATGGATAAATCCAAGAAAAGAAAAGTTTCAGAAGAAAACAAAATGTTTAATTCAACTACATATGCTAGTTTTGTGGCCGCTCAAGAAATAGTCAGGCCTGGGAAGGGTTTTGTGGCTCCCGGTGTTTTCTTTTTTGTGGGAAACGGGTCCAAATGGCTCTTTGAGTGTTTAAGGTTGCAGACCCCTGTTCTAGTCCAACCGTCTGCCCGAGCAGGAGATTCTATATCCGTGATGGCGGACCTATGGCATGCGTGCCACAAGTGGCACGTGGAGCCATCTCTGCAGGCATGCGAGCCGACGCCCAGCTCAGCTCCACCATGCATGCCCACATGCCTCCCACTGGCCAGCTGATTTTCGGGGCTCTGCCGGGAGGCACGCATGCATGCACGGGGTGCGGAGGTGCACAGGCCTCCCTGAAGCCTCCTGGGACCAAAAACGGAGGGTGGGGGGAACACGTTGAACGCCCCATTTTTGGTCCCAGGAGGCTTCAGGGACCAAAACGGGGGGCGTGCACGCATGTGTGTATGTGTGTGTGTGGGCTGTGGGGGGCATTGCATTATCGGTGTCGGCACAGGCACGTACAGTGTTGTGCATGCGTGCACGCTTTCAGCAAACCCCCCCCAAAAAGGTTCGACATCACTGCCTATATCATTTCAGACAAGTTTCTTTTCGAAAGCCTCCAGTGAAAACCCACAACTTTTGAAGGCAAATTGTTCCGTTGATTGCCCTGCTCCCACCGTTAGGGAATTTCTCCTTAGTACTACGTTGCTTCTCTTCTTGGTTAGTTTCCATCCGTTATTTCTTGTCTTGCCTTTGGGTGCGTTGGAAAATAGTTTGAGCCCCCCCCCTCATCCTTATAGGAATCCCTCAAATATTGGGACAGTGCAAGCATGTCACCCCAGTCCTTCTTTTTATTAGACTACACATACCCAATTCCTGTAACCTGTTCATCATATGTTTTAGCCTCCAGCCCCTTAATCTAATTTACAGATTAACAGAGTTGGAAGGGACCTTGTAGGTCATCTAGTCCAACCCCCCACTCAAGCAGGAGACCCTACACCATTTCTGACAGATGGCAGTCCAGTCTCTTCTTGAGAGCCTCCAGTGATGAAGCTTCCACAACTTCTGTTCCATCGGTTGATTGTTCTCACTGTCAGAAAGTTCCTCCTCATTTCTAGGTTGAATTTCTCCTTGTTCAGTTTCCATCCATTATTCCTTGTCTGGCCTTTGGGTGCTTTGGAAAATATGCTGACCCCCTTCCTCTCTGTGACAGCCCCTCAAATATTAGAAGACTGCTATCATGCCTCCCCTGGTCCTCCTCTTCACTAGTCTAATCATTTTTGTTGCTCTTCTCTGCACTCTTTCCAGAGTCTCAAACATCTTTTTTTGGATTGTGGTCACAGAAAGAGGAAGAAATGGTGATATTCTGATGAAAGAATCCTCTGAAGATCAAGCAGAGCCAATGGATCCTTCTTAATGCCCAAAAGGGCAAGTAACTTTTAAAAATGGCCTCATCTGAAATTTTCATACTCAAGAGATTGAAAAAAAAAAAGGGAACATTTGCAAGGGAAGCTACATGAAATGTCACAGATCTAATTCAGGCTTCAGTTCCTATTTTTAAACAGTCCCTTCAAAGTACAGCATCTAACACTAAGTCGTAGACCCTTCGAAGGTTGAAACTTAAAACCATGGTAAAGCTATTTTCTTTTTCTCAGTTGCTCAATCCTTGTCTATTGGATCCCTTGAGATACCAGCTGGAGTTATTTGCTTAATTTCTGCTCTCTGGCACTTGCTGTCTCTGAGGGTCGTGCCATATCTTTGCATGTTGTGGCTGGTTTTGCAAGAAGGCTAACAGAACTGGTGAAGAAACACCATCAATCTTAGGATAGCTTGGGTGCTATCCAGCGTCACTTATCTGTGCCTTTTCTGGATCAGAGTCCTAAATTGGCATGAATAGCAGGCTCTGCTTTTTTGTTATTCTTCTCACCCTCAAGAAGAGCAAGGACAAATATGCTGAAGCGCCCGAGAAAGAAAATCTTGGTTTAATCCCCTCTTCTTCTTCTTCTTTTAACCTTGCAATATATCAAACGTGTTTCTTCAGTCCTTAAGGGGAATGACACCGGTATGACTGTGCAATTCCAGCTGTCTGTCGAAGAGCTCCATGAAGCTCTTCTAAGGGTGAAGAATCAAAAAGGCTGTCTTAGTCATCGCTGGCGGGGGGTGGGTGGGTGGGTGGGGGTGGGAAGCAGACTCAGCTGTGGATGACAAAATGTGCTTAGTCAGAAAAAAAAAAACACTTCACAAGTTCTTCCAGCTGCCAGCAGAATCATCATCATCTCACCCATCGTCCCCTCCTTCCCACTCTCAGGTTTTGTTCATGTGACAGCAAGGTCTGCTGTACCAAGGATGGGGCGGGGGAAGCAGGCTGAGTCAGCTTTGCTCAGGTTGTGTGGAGCAAGGTGAGGAGGGAGGAAGTTGAGCGGTGATGAGGAAGCAAAGATATCGCGTAAGGCTGGCATGGTGGGAGGGGTGAGAGGCGGTTTCGAAGCCAGACCTGTCAATCAGGCTCGGAAGGAGGAGGCCGGCTCTCGGTATGTACTCCTACTGTCCTGTTCTTTATAAATTTTTTTCCCCTTAGAAGTGCTAATTGGTGGTGATGAATCTAGTGAGGGAAGGCTATCACACAGGCAGCGCTGATTAAGAGTTTGTAGGCTCCTTGGATCGACTCATCGGATCAAAGTCAAGAATAGGCTTCAGCTGTCATAAAAACCAAGTGGGTACCAAGAAAAGTTTGCCAACAACAAGAACAACAAAAAGTTTGCCATTTTGTGCTTCATTGCCAACGGGCAAAACATAGCGGGACAAAAGTAGATTTGTGTGGTTGTGTCCTCCATAGCAGGGGTCTCCAATCTTGGCAACTTTAAGACTTGTGGACTTCAACTCCCAGAATTTCTCAGCCAGCAACCTTGGCAACTTTAAGACTTGTGGACTTCAACTCCCAGAATTCCTCAGCCAGCAACCTTGGCAACTTTAAGACTTGTGGACTTCAGCTCCCAGAATTCCTCAGCCAGCAACCTTGGCAACTTTAAGACTTGTGGACTTCAACTCCCAGAATTTCTCAGCCAGCAACCTTGGCAACTTTAAGACTTTGGACTTCAACTCCCAGAATTTCTCAGCCAGCAACCTTGGCAACTTTAAGACTTGTGGACTTCAACTCCCAGAATTCCTCAGTCAGTTTTGCTGGGAGTTGAAGTCCACAAGTCTTAAAGTTGCCAAGGTTGGAGACCCCTGCTCCATAGAGTGACCGAGGGTTGGACACCACTTGAATGGCTGATGATGATGACCACATATCCTCCATAATATCATAGGTAGGGTGAGGAACCTCTAGCCAAGCAGGTTTTGACTTGCAGACCCCATGAGACAAGAGCATTATTCATCCCAAAAGGGCTTTTTCAGGAGGCAACTGGACTTGCTTGTTTTTTCTTTGAAGATGTTTCGCTTCTCATCCAAGAAGCTCCTTCGGCTCTGACTGGATGGAGGGGAATGGAAGGATTGATACTCCTTGCAGACAGCTGTTCATTTGCATCCTTTTAGAGACTTGTTGAGGCCAATTGGAGGTTTATCTGTGTCCTCAGGGTCACCTGCGTCACGCCAATGATTCTTGAGTTTTTCAGCTTTTGGGAATTTTTCTGGAAATCCGTTCATACTCTCACACCATTCGAAGGGTGTGGGAATATGAACAGATTTCCAGAAAAATGGCAGACTACAGGAACCATTAGCAATACTCAGGTGACCTTTGGCATCAACAGCGAGGATCCAGGCCAATATTTGTAGCAAATCTAGACTATGATGTGATTCCAAGAGGAGTTGAGGATCTTCTCTGGTTCACCCAGTCACAATGAACCTTTTAAAAGGTTGGGATGGCGTCTTTTTCCACCCTGAAAAGAGGGATGTCTCTGCCTGCCCTACAGAGCCCTCTGTCAATGGATTCTTTTTTTTTTTAATTGTGAAACTAAGGATGATTGTCATGCACATATTATTTATATTCAGTTCCATTAATCGGCTCAGACACCACATGAGGACCCCATTGTTCAGCCCAAAGCACTGGAAGCTGTTTTCTATCCAATTAGTCTACCCAAACTATAGGATAGATTAAAGATGAACAGATGGAATTCCAGCACAATAAAACTAAGAGCAACAGCTCTGGTAAGAAGGACACGGTACTCCCTGGGAAGTACGTGGGAGAAGAGATTTTCCCAGTGCCTTCCTTCTTCTCAATCTCTTTTCTGTATTTCCAGCTATCTTTCCCACAATTTTGATCCCAGCAATGCGGCATCTGAGAGACCCTTGTACAGCCCTACAGGGAAGGAAGGGAGAGAGAGAGAGAGAGAGATGATTCCCCCTTCCCAATTTGGGAAATAATTTCAGACAATGGGCTGTTTGTAAATGCCAAGTTGGAAAAAAAATGTCTGGAACCAGAAGGCAATTTGGAGACACGGGAGAGAAGCAAGGACGTGGTGGGATTCAAATAATGTAACAACCGGTTCTCTGCCCTAATGACCGGCTGGGTAGGCGTCTCTGGGTGATCATGTGACTGGGTGGGTGTAGCCAACTCGACATCACTCACATTGAGGGACCCCTCGCCTCGCCCAGCCTTTTCTTGCCATGCCCGGCCGTGCCTCACTCCTCCCCTATCAGCTACTCCTTGTCACGCCCAGCTACTGTCCCTGCCACCCAGCCGGGCGAGCAGCCAGGTGGCCAGGCGAGTGGCTGGGCAGCAAGGCGAGGAGTGGCTGGGAGGGGAAGGGTGAGGTGGGGCCAGGCATGGGGAGGCACGCTATTCAGCCGGTTCGCCGAACTGTACAAAAAGTTAGCTACCGGCAATGGTGGGTTCCTCGCGGTTTGGTCCAGTTCGGCTGAGCCGGTAGCGGTGACGATATGATGTCACCGAACCGGTTCTCCCCCCGCCGTCCCACCCCCCCCACCCCCCCACGTTATTCTTACCTTTTATTTGGTCCCACCCCCAATCTATTGCTGCCTCCTGAGTCCCAGCTGATGACTAGAGGGAAAAAAACTGTTTAAACTCTTGCCGCGGGGCTTCAAAGGGCCGTCCTACAGCTGATCAGTGTTAAAAGCAAACAAATGAGTCGGGTCGTAAGTGCGAGGACTGGTTGTAAGTGCGAGGACCTTCCAGAAATGACTCTGACCAGCTAGCCATGCCCACCTAGTCACACGACCTCCAAGCCACACCCACAAAATAAGCCACGCCCACAGAACCGGTAGTAAAAAAATTTAGAACCCACCCCTGGCTACCGGTTCTACCAAACCTGTGAGAACCGGCTGAATCCCATCACCGGGTTGGCCCTAAAAACATCTGGACAAGAGTTTGAGAAGAGATGCCTCCTTACCTCTATAATTCAGCTTTAGAGGAGTTTGGGGGGGGGGGTGCACGGTCAAGCATTCTGTTGATTCCATGGCAGAACAAAGATCAGGAGAAGTCCCTCCTCATCCCCACCACCAGGGAGTTTTAATCAGGTGGTATAAATGTTGGCCTGTTCTGAGGGAGCATTGTCTGTCCTCGATAGAAGAAAATATTTGTAGCGCAGGATTGATCAGAGCTTAACACCAAGATTAACACTAGACCAAAAATCAAGACATAAACAATATCCTAATCAAGGAGCTACCAACTCAGACAACTAATCAAACACTAAACAAGAGCCTAATCAAGGAGCCATGAAGAACTTTCCCAACAACACTGACAGGGCTAGTATATAAAAAGAGAGCAAAACCCACTCCCTTCTGGCACTGATGATGTTCTCTACTTTGGTAATGAAACATCAGCAGCAACAACAAAGCTAGATGGCACTTATCATCTGAAAGACTGGCAAAAACGTTTAAAGATAAATCAACTAAATGTTGGAAATGCCAACAGACACCGGGGTCGTATTATCATATGTGATGGACATGTGTGGAAGCAAAAAGATATTGGGCAAAAATTCATATGTGGCTGGAGAAGATAACGCAACAACATATTGATTTAAAACCGGAATTGTTTCTGTTGGAGATTTTACCAGGAGTTTATAGTAAAGAAATTGTATATGTGATTAATTCATGTAATAACCGCAGCTAGAATTGTATTTGCACAAAACTGGAAAAGCGAAGAGATCCCTATAGATGAAAACGTAGTTAAGAAAATATTAGAACGTGCAGAAATGAACAGAGTAACACTTGCAATTCAAAAAAAAGGAAGAATCAGATTATTATAATATATGGGCGTTATTTTATCAATGGTTAGAGAATAAATATGAAAGCAATGTATTGTAAAAATAGATAAGTAAAGAAGAGAAATGTTAGGTTTATGTTACTTTATCAGTATTGTTATTATTTAGTATTACTATAAGAATGAGTGTAAGAAATGAATATGGTGGTAAGTTTAATTGTCAAGACAGAAAGAATTTTATACCCAGATGACACACTGTTTAATGCAGGGGTCAGCAACCTGCGGCTCTGGAGCCGCATGTGGCTCTTTATTAATTAATTAATTAATTAATTAAATTTGTATACTGCCCTACTCCCGAAGGACTCAGGGTGGTGAACAGCCATAAAATAAAACATATAGATACAAAATTTAAAATAGAGATAAAACAAATTAAATAAATTTGGCTGAACCATTTTAAAACCCCAATAATTTAAAACCAAATTTAAAATTCCCATTTAAAAAGGGGAAAATTTAGGTCAGTCCAGCTTGATGAAATAGGAACGTCTTAAGCGCGCGACGGAAGGTACGCAGATCTGGGATCCTCCGTATCTCCGGGGGGGGAGCTCGTTCCAGATAGTAGGTGCCCCCACAGAGAAGGCTCTCCCCCTGGGGGCCGCCAGTTGACATTGTTTGGCCGACGGCATCCGGAGGAGCCCCTCTCTATGAGAGCGTACTGGTCGTACCCTCTGCTGCAGCTCCCTGTCACTCAAAATATGCGTCACAACCACCGGCACGCGATTTATTGAGCTTTTCAACCCCCGGTAGGCCAACCATGGATAAATCCAAGAAAAGAAAAGTTTCAGAAGAAAGCAGAACATTTAATTCAACTACATATGCTAGTTTTGTGGCCGCTCAGGAAATAGTCAGACACGGGAAGGGTTTTGTGGCTCCCGGTGTTTTCTTTTCTGTGGCTCTTTGAGTGCTTAAGGTTGCAGACCCCTGGTTTAATGAAAGATGGAATGTTTGTATTAAAAGAAAATAAAAAAAATATTAAAAAACAACAATAATAACCAAGCTCAGAAACCATCAAGGAGCCCACGTTATAGAATGGTATTAGTACCTCCCTTGATCTTGATTGTATCTCTCTGTTAATGCAATTTAGGATTGCATTGGCATATCCCTCCCTACATAGAAAACTTTTATTCATCATTGTCTACCTTTAATGCATTTCACCCTGGGATTCTGAGTAACAATACCATTTATTCAAGGATTTAGTCAGTAACACGGTGATGATTAAACAGATGAGTCCTTTGGAAAACATTATTTTGTGGTAGCATTTCAGCTTTCACTCCAGCCGGTCATGAGGTCAGATATTCTTGCAGCCATCTTTTTCGAGGACTTTCAGCCAACGACTCTTCCTGTGTTAAATGGCCCGGGGACTCTGCAGAATCCTGAAATTAGTCTGACTCAAAGCCCCCAGTTATTTGTCCAAGAAAACTTCCAGCTGCTTGCCTCGGAGTACACAGCTAGAAACATTGAAGACTATTGTCATGGTTAGTCATGTTACTGTAGGTATGTGATTGAACAAAATCTCTGTTTATTAGACTTGATGCTTCCATTCTGATAGGTGAATCACCTTTGAGAAGAAACAAGGGACGGAAATCAGTGGCGGGCAAACCGGTAGGGGCGGCTGTGGGAGGCTCCGTCCACCCGCCCGGACGTCATCATGTCTCATTTTTGAAGCTCTGTGCAGGCGCAGAGGTGTCACGTGCGCGAGCGCGCTCACATTTGCAAACCGGTAGCGAAGGTAAGTCAATATCACCCCTGATGGAAACTAAACAAGGAGAGGACCAACCTAGAAGTGAGGAGACATTTCCTAACAGTGAGAACAGTTAACCAGTGGAATGCCCTGCTTTCAGAAGTTGTATTCTGAGAAGTTGTGCTCCATTACTGGAGGCTTTTAAGAAGAGACTGGACAGCCATTTGTCTGAAATGTTGTAGGGCCTTCTACTCGAGCAGGAGGTTGGACTAGAAGGCCTCCACGATCCAGAGAATTCAAAGCAGGTCAGTTTTGAGAGTAGTCATAGCCAGCTTTTCTCCAAGATGGAGGGTCTCTTTGAGCTGCGCACTTCTCATTGTACACTGTTGCATATTCATTGCACATCGTGTATCTGTTCTGAATGGGACAAGAAAGGGCCAGAATCTATCTCTCTCTCTCTCTCCCTCTCCCTCTCCCTCCCTCCCTCTCTCTCTCTCTTGCAAGAAGGAATCTTTCAAGGAAGGGACACATTTTAAGTTGCATGCATCAGCTGCAGCTTCATTGCGCAGCTATTCAGAATGCATCAAGACCTTTTCTCCTATAATGCATGAATTGAAATTTGTACCATCTGTCAACTGAGATTATTTCTCTCTCTCTCTCCCTCCCTCCCTCCCTCCCTCCCTCCTCCCTTCTCCTGAACCAGAGAAGAAGTGTCATGTGGCTTTCTTCTTAGTACTGCTTTATAATGACTTGTACGCTTGGAATATTGCGTCCGGTTTTGGTCGCCACAATATAAACAAGATATGAGATTCTAGAAAGAGTGCAGAGAAGATCAACAAAGACGATTAGAGGTTAAAACCAGTGATGGGAAATTAAGTAATTTAACAACCGGTTCTTTGCCCTAATGATTTCTCCCAACAACCAGTTTGCCAAACTGCTCAGAAAGTTATCAACCGGTTCTCCCGAAGTGGTGCGAACCGGCTGAATCCCACCACTGGTTAAAACATACAAAACACAGTTGTAGGAATTGAGTATGTCTAGTCTGATGAAAAGGAGGACCAGGGGTGACATGATAGCAGTGTTCCAATATCTCAGGGGCTGCCACAAAGAAGAGGGAGTCAAACTATTCTCCAAAAGACCCAAAGGCAGTACAGGAAGGAATGGACAGAAACCGATTAAGGAGAGAAGCAACCTAGAAGTAAGGAGAAATTTCTAGACAGAATCAGTGGAACGGCTTCCCTCTAAAAGCTGTGGGTACTCCATCCCTGGAGTCTTTTAAGAAGAGATTGGATAACCATTTGTCTGGAAAGGTATAGGGCAGTGATGGCTAACCTTTTTACCGTCACGTGCCAAAAGCGGGGGGAGCGTAGGGGGTCACGGGCGCATGTGCTCACATCCATAATTCAATGCGCCCCGCCCTCTTGCACATGTACATGTGACCCCCTCCACACTTCCCCATGCTTTTGGCATGCGATGGCACAGTGGGCCCGGTAGGCCCATTTTTTGCCCTCCCCAGGCTCCAGAGGCTTTCTAGGAGCCTGGGGAGGACAAAAACAGCCTTCCCCAATCCCCCGGAGGCCCTCCAGAGGCCGGAAACAGCCAGTCTCCAACTTCCGGTGGGACTGGAAGGCCTGAAAAATCAGTTGGCCAATGTGCGCATGTGCGCTGGAGCTGAGCTAGGGCAACACTTGCATGCCCACCAATATGGCTCCTAGTGCCACCTGTGGCACGTGTGCCATAGGTTCGCCAACACGGGTATAGGGTTTCCTGTTTGAGCAAGGGTTGTATTAGAAGACCTCCAAGGTCCCTTCCACCTCCATTCTTCTAAAAGTCGAAATCCTGCCTTCACATGCTGGCCATGACTAGCTTCAGAGAGCATGCTAAACTACAGTTTGTCTACCATGTCATCCTTTGTTGATTAAACCACTATCCATCCTCAACTACCCAGTAGCTTGCTTGAAGTTCAAAGTCAACCTTTCCATCTGATTGTGATGTGTGTTGTGGCCTACCAGCTGCCAGCAGAGCTGGCGGCAGACTCAGACGATGAGGAGGTTGGGGAGGAACTTGGGCCAGTTCTGGAGTCTGGGGAAGGCTCTGATGGATGCTCTGTGTCGGATGTAGAGATAGAGCCAGGGCAATCTGACGTTTCCCAGCCACTGGAGAGGCAGCTGCCTTTGGAGGCTGATATGAGTGAGGAGGAAGAATAGCTGGGGCCTGTTCTTATCTCGTGACAAGGAGTCTGTTTCTTGCTTCTGCTAAGGCTGGGTCAGAACAACGTGAGGGGAGAAAGCTAAGGGAGAAAGTGTCATTCCCACCCATGGAGGATAGCAATGAACAATGAACCCTATCTCTAAAGCCACTTTAGGCTTCTCCAGAACGCATAAAAAACAGTCACAGGCCACCGGCTCTCAGGAAAAACTGGAATATACACATTAGGTTATGCTTTGCATCCGTCTCCATGCACAGGGGCTCAGCTGCTTGGAGCAGGCAGTCTCTTTCATGAGAGAAGGTTCCCAAGGCAATCAAACAGACTGGGAGAGAAGAGAGACTGCAAACTGCAGCTGCAATCAGATAACCAGAAGATGGAAATCACTCTTTTTCGGAATTCAGCACATTCACATAAGGGCTTGGTCATGTAAATCAGGGGTCCTCAACCGCTGGGCCAAGGACCGATCCCAGTCCATGACCTGTTAGGAACCAGGCTGCCCAGCTGGAGGTGAACTGCAGGTGAGAGAATTTGCACATGGATCTGAGTTGCATGCTCCTCCTTCTTGCCCGGTCCGTGGGAAAAAAAATGGTCTACCACAAAACCGGTCCCTGGTGCCAAAATGTTTGGGAACCCCTGATGTAAACCACAAAAATCCAACCAAGGTTAACATTAACGGTATGAATCAACTTAGTTTTTCTCTGTGGTTCTGAAGGTGTTGTAGCCCGCCAGCGGCCTGCACGGATTGTGGCTGATCCTGATGATGAGGAGGCTGGTGTGGTGCAGCCGGCGCTTGAGTCGGTGAAGAGGATGTAGTGCCAGAGGCAGAGACCTAGCCAGGGCCTTCAGAATCTCCAGAGGCTCCTTCAGGTGAAGAGAGTGAAGTGGAGGAGCCTCTTCTCAATGCTCGAGCATGTAGGGCTGCCAAAAGGCAGGAGTGGCTACTGAAGAGGATGTCTCCTCGAGAGTAAGGCTTGGGGCTAATTGGCCATTCCCATAGCCTATTTAAGTTCGCTCACAGATAGCACATGCTGCTGGAAACAACGTTTAATTACTACGCAGAGCATTTTGAGAGTTTCTTGTTACATCGTGGTTTCTGGGCTGGTTGCCAACTCTTGTTGGACTTTGTTTATTCTCTGTAATTCATAGCAGGCTGATAAGGACATTTGCACCGAAAGCCTGCATTTTGAAAGGGGTCTGTTTGTATTAAACGGAGTTTTTGGAACTTTGTGTGTGTCACACTCCTTGGGATCCGGAGCTGGGGCAGAACAGTAGGTATGTTGTGTGAACCCAGTCTGTACCCTCTCTTCAGCTGGTATTGTTGTGGCCTATCGGCTGCTGGCTCTTCCAGCAGCCAAATCAGAGGAGGAGGAGGTGTGGGAGTCAGGGCCAGCATCAAGGCAACCTGAGAGCTCCGAGGGGGAAGAGGGAATGGAGCTGGCAGAGAGAGAGACAGAGGCAAAGCCTGGGCCATCCATCAGCCCTCAGATGGAGAGTCAACAGCCCCCAGGTCTGGAGATGGCTGAGGAGGAACAGCTGAGTCCAGTGCCTGACGCGTGGATGCACAGAAGGCAGAGGAGAGGAGAGCAGTGGAAATCTATGGGCTGGTCCTTGGGACAGAAGAGCCACCGCTGCTAGTGAAGCCCCACCCTAGCTCTGGGGATAAAAGGCAGGGGACAGAAATGAATAGATGTGGCAGACAACTATTCATCTCCCTGTTGGACAGACTTGTTAGCCTGCAGTGTGAGAGAGGGATTTTTTGCCGGGGCTGCTGGCCCTCCTAAAAAAAAGAAACATTTATTTAATTATAGACAAGTTTGTCAGGTTCGGGAGCTGGGTCAGAGCAGGTATTTATACTTCCTTTGGTGACAATGTATGAAAGCAATACAGGTAGTCCTTGACTTACGACAGGTCACTTAAGGACCGTTCAAAGTTACAACGGACCTCTCCAGAGCTACTTACAACCTATTTTGGGAGCTAAGATGGCGGCACACATCCCTTGTGTTAAGGCAGGGGTCTGCAACCTTAAACACTCAAAGAGCCATTTGGACCCGTTTCCCACAGAAAAGAAAACACCGGGAGCCACAAAACCCTTCCGGTGCCTGACTATTTCCTGAGTGGCCACAAAACTAGCATATGTAGTTGAATTAAACGTTCTGTTTTCTTCTGAAATGTTTCTTTTCTTGGATTTATCCATGGTTGGCCTACCAGGGGGTTGAAAAGCTCAATAAATTGTGTGCCGGTGGGTGTCGCACATTGGCAGTTGTGACGCATATTTTGAGTGACAGGGAGCCGCAGCAGAGGGGTGAAAGAGCCACATGTGGCTCCAGAGCCGCAGGTTGCTGACCTCTGTGTTAAGGGGATCATATTTTGGTCCCTTAACCACCAGCTCACCTTGATGGCAGTTTGCAGTGTCCCATATTCACATAATCACAATTTGCAATGTTTTTTGGGGTTTTTTTTTGCCGGTTTACAGCCTTGACTTCCAGTTTCTGCCAAAATAAAATATTCCCATTGGGGGACCATGGATTCAATGAATCCACTTAACAATCGTCGTAAAAAAATGATAATAAATTCCAGGCTCAATTATGGTGATAAGGACTTTCCTGTAGCCTCCCTCTGACTCGTGGGTTTTTAAAAAAGCAAAGTTTTTTTTTCTTTTTTCTCCATAGCATGCCTAATGCTGCCTCAGATCAGGAGAAATTTCCTGACAGGGAGAACAATTAACCAGTGGAACGACTTGACACCAGAAGTTGTAAATGCTCCAATACCGGAAGTTTTTTTTCAAGATTTTTTTTATTTTTGTAAACAAACAAACATACAATATATAATCAATCAAGCAGTGTATCATCTGAATACAAAAGCCACAAAAACAGCTGTCTGAATATGGTACTGTGTATTCACCCTAACTCTAAGTATCCTGGGCCCATAACCAATGTTAAGGAATTCGCAGAGTAACCCTTGAGTAGCAAGGGTGTACATGAAAGTGATTGAGAGTAGTTACGAATAAACACAGTCAACACACAGATACACTGAGTTGTGTTTACTTTCAGGAAATAGTAAGGCATAGTCCAATAAACAGTCCAGGTCATACACAGATAAAGCAGGAGATACCCAAAACGACAGTCCAGGGATAATTCAATAACAAAGTCTTCTTACCAGTCGTCTTAGTCATTCACAATAAACAGTTCTTCTGGACTTGCAAACAGTAGCATACAGAGATATCAGAGAACAAGAACAGCAGAGTGAACAAACCATGTTTCTAGCTCCCTCTTAAGGACATTGGCTACAGAGCTAACCAATCGGGACACAGTATGATGCAATACAGCAGTCTTAAAGCTACATTGATGGTTTATATATCGCCAACCCAACAAGTTAGGTAATAGTCATTTCCTAACACATCTTCTGTGTCTTCTCCCTACTCCTCAATTATTTCTTAATGTTTATCATTTCATTTATTATGCCATTTCTCCCACCTTCCACACCGGAAGTTTTTAAGAAGAGACTGGATAACCATTTGTCTGGAATGATAGGGTCTCCCGCTTGAGCAGGGGGTTGGACTAGAAGACCTCGAGGGTCCCTTCTAACTCTGTTATTCTGTTATTTTTTTTTAAGGATCCGGAGAGGTCGGTTAAGTCTCATCCCCTTCGTTGGTTTCTTCTTTCATCCCTTGAATCTCCTCATCTGTGTTTTCACTAAACATCCCCTTGTATGATTCCCATTCATTTCAATCTCCTTTCTGCTAGAAACATTCTTCTGGATGAGACCCAGTATTTTTGTGTCAAAATGTTGTCGCATATTTCTTTTCTTCTCTGCCTCTCTCTCTCTCTCTCTCTAGTGGAGGGGGGTTGGATACAGTAATTGCAAACTGCTCTCTTCCGCTTTAGGACGGCTTCCGTTTCCTAGTCTTGAAGTGTGAGAGACAAATTAACTTGGGTTATAAAAACATCTTAAAAACAACACATTTTGTTTTGTAATATTCATAATCCTCCGTGCCAAAAACCCATTTTTGTTGTCGCTGCGGAATACATTTATAGCCTACTAAAGATAGCGAATTCTGTCGCAGCTTATATTATATGTGGTGTGCAACAGGCCACTGTTTTGTTCGCTTTTTTTAAAAAAAAACCCAAAGACTCCCAAGCTGCTGTCTAAACTTGCTTGACTTTAAATCAAGAAGGCAAATCCGCAACTAGCGTGCAGAAATGGGCATCATGCGTGAAGCCACAAATAGGAAAGCGGTTCGAATCCCTAGCGCCGCGTAACGGGGTGAGCTCCCGTGACTCGTCCCAGCTTCTGCCAACCTAGCAGTTCGAAAGCACGTAAAAAATGCAAGTAGAAAAAATATTAAGGGACTAATGGCCCAAAAAGGGATGCACTGGCTCAGTGGCTAAGACACTGAGCTTGTCGATCAAAAGGTCGGCAGTTCAGTGGTTCGAATCCCCAGTGCCGCGTAATGGAGTGAGCTCCTGTTACTTGTCCCAGCTTCTGCCAACCTAGCAGTTCGAAAACACGTAAAAAATGCAACTAGAAAAATAGGGACCACCTTTGGTGGGAAGGTGTTCCGTGTGCCTTTGGCGTTGAGTCATGCTGGCCACATGGCCACAGAGACGTCTTCAGACAGCGCTGGCTCTTCGGCTTTGAAACGGAGAAGAGCACCGCCCCCTAGAGTTGGGAATGACTAGCATGTATGTGCAAGGGGAACCTTTACCTTTTAAAGAAATGTGCATAGGGATCTCGTGGCAAACCATGGCATGGTGAAGAGCAATGGGCCATATCAACCTATAGAAGAGAATATTTGTAGGCCAGGGTTGGGGGTTTTGGGGTTCTCTGTGCTTGGTTGCCTATGGAGATTCTCAGTCATCCAGGTCAAGGTGCTTTTTCCAAAAGGCAACTGGACTTTCTTGGTGGTTTTTTCCCCCTTCGAAAACGTTTTGCTTCTGATCCAAGGACCTCGGTTGTTTTCTTGCAGACATTTCCTTACCCAATTAAGAATAGAATAGAATAGAATGGAATGGAATGGAATGGAATGGAGTGGAGTGGAGTGGAGTGGAGTGGAGTGGAGTGGAGTGGAGTAGAGTAGAGTAGAGTAGAGTAGAGTAGAGTAGAGTAGAGTAGAGTAGAATAGAATAGAATAGAATAGAATAACAGAGTTGGAAGGGACATTGGAGGTCTTCTAGTCCAACTCCCTGCTTGGGCAACAAACCCTACACCACTTCAGACAAATGGTTGTCCAACATCTTCTTAAAAACTTCCAGTGTTGGACCATTCACAACTTCTGGAGGCAAGTTGTTCCACTGGTTAATTGTTCTCACTGTCAGGAAATTTCTCCTTAGTTCTAAGTTGCTTCTCTCCTTGATTAGTTTCCACCCATTGCTTCTTGTTCTACCCTTAGGTGCTTTGGAGAATAGCTTGACTCCCTCTTTTTTGTGGCAGCCTCTGAGATATTGGAACACTCCTATCGTGTCACTTCTAGTCCTTCTTTTCATTAAACTAGACATACCCAGTTCCTCCAACCGTTCTTTATATGTTTTAGCCTCCAATCCCCTAATCATCTTTGTTTCTCTTCTCTGCACTCTTTCTAGAGTCTCCACATCTTTTTTACAACATGGCAACCAATAACTTCTGGAGGCCAGTTGTTCCACTGGTTAATTGTTCTAACTGTCAGGAAATTTCTTCTTAGTTCTAAGTTGCTTCTCTCCTTGTTTAGTTTCCACCCATTGCTTCTTGTCCTGCCCTCAGGTCAGTGGTGGGTTGCTACCAGTTTGCCCCAGTTCAGGCAAACTGGTAGTAGCGGTGGCGGGAGGCTCCGCCCATCCGCCCGGACGTCATCAAATATGCACTGTGCATGCCCAGAAGCCTGAGCAAACCAGTAGCAAAGGTAAGTGAAACCCACCACTGCCTCAGGTGCTCTGGAGAATAGCTTGACTCCCTCTTCTTTGTGGCAGCCCCTGAGATATTGGAACACTGCCATCGTGTCTCCCCATGTCCTTCTTTTCATTAAACTAGACATAATTTATATCTAGTTTATTGCATAGATCAGGATGGTGTTTTCTTTTCATGTTGCTCAGACTCTCTCCAAAAAAAAGACCTTACTTTTTCCTATAACCCCCCTGTATTTTTTTTTGGGCGGGGGAAAGGAACTGAGAGAGATTAAAGGCGTCTTTTGCTTTGCCTTCCGGAGAAAAAGGGGTTTGAGGGAAAAAAAAGAGCCAAGAAAATAGCTTTTAGTTAACTGTGAATTAGTTAATTGGGAAAAGGCAGCTCACCTGGTGAACTGGCGGCAAATGGGGGGTTTTGTGTGTGGCCAATTAAAGGAGAGGCTGGCACGGAGCTGTTTCTATTTTTTGCCACAAAACACAATCCATCCAGCTAAAGGCTCTCCATCCTCCCCTAGAATTTACCCCATTCTTAGAAATGCCTGTTATGCAGGTCATGGAAAAAGCAGGGATAAAAGAAACTCACATTTGAAAAATGGACACCTAGGGTGCCTTGTGAGGCAAAAACTCGCTCAAGTCCCATTATTACTATGATTATTAATTTGGAACATTAAGTAAAGGTAAAGGTTCCCCTTGCACATATGTGCTAGTCATTCCCAACTCTAGGCGGCGGTGCTCATCTCTGTTTCAAAGCCGAAGAGCCAGCGCTGTCCGAAGACGTCTCCGTGGTCATGTGGCTGGCATGACTCAACGCCAAAGGCGCACGGAAAGCTGTTACCTTCCCACCAAAGTGGTCCCTATTTTTCTACTTGCATTTTTTTATGTGCTTTCGAACTGCTAGGTTGGCAGAAGCTGGGACGAGTAACGGGAGCTCACCCCATTATGCGGCGCTAGGGATTCGAACCGCTGAACTGCCGACCTTTCAGTCGACAAGCTCAGGTCTTAACAACTGAGCCACCGCACTCCTTTTTGAGCCATTAGTCCCTTAATAATAGCAAACATCAAAATGTCGGTTTTTAGGAGATCTCTCTCTCGTGCCTGGCGTTCTCTTCATGCCATTTCAAAGGCAGAGGGCAGAAAACCTTCAAGTCTTGAGGAATATTTCATATGGGGGAAAAAAATGAAGGGCAGTGTAAGGCTTCTTTCTTAGGACTTTGTAGAGCTTCCCTTTTTTTAATGTTCTGTAGAACAAGGTGAGAGCATTCTGAAGGGGACTAACAGGTGTTGGACGAAATATCTGTCTGCTTCAGTTCCAAGCGGGGAGAAAGACACTGGAAACATGGAGGCTGATTGGAAAGATGGTTTATTGAGCGACAGGACCACATGGGTTTGAGGTCCTGGCAGCTGACCTCATGGAGTGGAGCGTGAGGGTTATTTATACCATTTCTGGGCTTTGAACTTGAGCTTCCTGTTCTGTGCAAGGGCATGTGTTCAATTGGCTGCTGTCAGACTCCCATCCTAGGGTTTGTCTGAGATAAGTTTCATTGAAGTTTGGGCTGATGCAATGAAGGGGCACTGGAAACATGGAGGCGGATTGGAAAGATGGTTTATTGAGCGACAGGACCACATGGGTTTGAGGTCCTGGCAGCTGACCTCATGGAGTGAAGCGTAAGGGTTATTTATAGCATTTCTGGGCTTTGAACTTGAGCTTCCTGTTCCTGTTGAAGGGCATGTGTTCAATGGCTGCTGTCAGACTTCCATCCTAGGAGTTTGTCTGAGATAAGTTTCATTGAAGTTTGGGCTGATGCAATGAAGGGGCACTGGAAACATGGAGGCTGATTGGTAAGATGATTTATTGAGCGACAGTACCACATGGGTTTGAGGTCCTGGCAGCTGACCACATGGAGTGGAGCGTGAGGGTTATTTATACCATTTCTGGGCTTTGAACTTGAGCTTCCTGTTCCTGTGCAAGGGCATGTGTTCAATTGGCTGCTGTCAGACTCCCATCCTAGGAGTTTGTCTGAGATAAGTTTCATTGAAGTTTGGGCTGATGCAATGAAGGGGCACTGGAAACATGGAGGCAGATTGGAAGATGGTTTATTGAGTGACAGGACCACATGGGTTTGAGGTCCTGGCAGCTGACCACATGGAGTGGAGCGTGAGGGTTATTTATACCATTTCTGGCTTTGAACTTGAGCTTCCTGTTCCTGTGCAAGGGCATGTGTTCAATTGGCTGCTGTCAGACTCCCATCCTAGGAGTTTGTCTGAGATAAGTTTCATTGAAGTTTGGGCTGATGCAATGAAGGGGCTTGTTGGGCAATTCCTATTGTAGCTAAAGGCTAACCGTACCTTTGTTCAAAGCCAGATCTTGTAGCCAGTAATGGATTACCAAATCTGCATTTCTAAAGCTGCTCCAGCTCTGCTTGGGGTGGTGGTGGCAGGAAGCTGTGGCTCCGAGTTTCTGTCTCCCTTAAGATTTCTATTTCTCTTTTTAGAGGAAATATAATATTCTGCCTTTTTAATATTTCCCAAAAATATTTCATTCTTCTAGGAGAGGGGTTGATGCTAACTTTGTACACAGGGCAATAATTTCTCCAAAGCTTGGTGTCCTCCAGAGGTTGGTTCTAGAACCCAGTTCTTGCGTTCATTCTCTCTTTTCAGCTCCCACTTCAGCAGACTCCACCTTCTCCATCACAGACTGTCCTTGAGGAAGTTGGACTAGATAGAAGAAGACCTCCAAAGTCCTTCCAATTCTGTTTTTCTGGAATGCTGCCAGCTAAGGAGACCACTTGGAAGTTATCTTGGTTCTTCACGGCTCACAGACTCCACCTTCTCTATCACAGACTGTCCTCAAGGAAGTTGGACTAGATAGAAGAAGACCTCCAAGTTCCCTTCCAATTCTGTTTTTCTGGGATGCTGCCAGATAAGGAGGCCACTTGGAAGTTATCTTGGTTCTTCACGGCTCACCGACTCCACCTTCTCTATCACAGACTGTCCTCAAGGAAATTGGACTAGATAGAAGAAGACCTCCAAGGTCCCTTCCAATTCTGTTTTTCTGGGATGCTGCCAGATAAGGAGACCACTTGGAACTTATCTTGGTTCTTCACGGCTCACCGACTCCACCTTCTCCATCACAGACTGTCCTCAAGGAAATTGGACTAGATAGAAGAAGACCTCCAAGGTCCCTTCCAATTCTTTTTTTCTGGGATGCTGCCAGATAAGGAGGCCACTTGGAAGTTAACTTGGTTCTTCACGGCTCACAGACTCCACCTTCTCCATCACGGCTTAGGGGAGCGGAATCTAACATTTCCTCATTCCCATCACTCTCCGAAGAACGGAGCTGGGATTTCAAAGGTAAACTCCAATAAAGATGAGATCATGAAAATGAGATTAAATATAACATCAAAAATGCTAATAGGATTTGGAGGCTTGGTAATCAAGGCCGAGGATTATGAAGATCATCAGAGTAAATCCCTCACACTGAACCACATTTCCGGGATAACTTTATGTGTGTATATCGGGAGAGGGGCTGGGGTGAGGGGGTGAGGTAGGTGGAGGGAAGGACTTGTGTTGAGGATGAGTTGAGTGGCTTCACGAAATCTGCACATTATCCGTCTGTGGAGGAAAAGCGTTTCCATATTGGATGTGGTGGCTTCCACCTTGTTGTGTGGGAGGCTTGTTCTGATGATGCATTTGTCAGTCAAAGTAGAATTTCCCTTGAGTCAAATTGGGTGGTTTATATGGACACGTCTGGGTAGTTTTCATAGCAACGGTAGAAAAGTCATTTGACGCTGTCTTCCTTTTGAAGAATTGTTTTAACCTCTCAGTGAAGTCTATAACAGTCTTGGATCTCCTGGCATTCTTCCATTCAACCAGGTTTGACCTGCTTAGCTTTCTTAATGCATCCCTGGTTTGATAAACACCATGGCCTGCTGTTGGCATTTCCCAGTTACATTTTCTTAATCTGAAAAAGAAACACCACACACACAAGAAAAAAAAAAACAAGCAGAGGGCTAAAGATTATGATCTTCTGGTCTTTTCTGTACAAATGTCAGCCTGTTCAGGTAGGTAAACCAGACAAGAAACTTGATCAAAGTAGCTATTTCTATTTTATTGTAAAGGCTACATTGACAGCATCTTGCAAGTCTGAAAGTACAGATCTCCCACGGTTTCCTTCCCAGCCTGAGAAGCTATGGAGGACACCTTCTGTGTCTCTTTGCGTTCTGCCCCAGCTACGGACCCCAAAGAACGCAGCACACACAAAGTCCGTTCAAACCTTGGTTTACTAAATAAACCAGTCTTTTACATGTTAATGTTAATGTTAACTGCATTAACAGCTGCCAAGAATTCAAAGAATAATAACTGAAAGCTTACTGTGGTTGGCAGAATGCCCAGAAGCAATTTGCAGGAAGCTGATAAGAGAACTAAGATCCAGACGCGAAGGAGAGTGAATGAAGTTGTTCCCTGCAAATTGCCTCAGTCGTCGTCCTTCCTTAAATAGGCTAAGGGAGTGGGCAATTAGCCCCAAGCCTTACTCTCGAGGAGATCTCCTTCTGAGGAGCCACTCCTGCCTTTTGGCAGCTCTACGCGCCCGTGCATTGAGAAGAGGCTCCTCCTCTTCTTCCTCTTCACTTATAGTTATTGGCCGAGTGTGATTGGACACACAAGGAATTTGTCTTGATGCATAAGCTCTCAGTGTACATAAAAAGACAAGATACATTCGTCAAGAATCATAAGGTACAACACTTAATGATAGTCATAGGGGACAAATAAGCAATCAAATCATATTAGGAAACAGTCAATATGAATCTTAAGGATACCAGCAATAAGGTTACAGTCATACAATCATAAGTGGAAGGAGTTGGGTGGTAAGAATGATGAGAAGATTAATAGTAGTGCAGACTTAGTAAATAGTTTGACAGTGTTGAGGGAATTATTTGTTCAGCAGAGTGATGGCGTTCGGGAAAAAACTGTCCTTGTGTCTCGTTGTTCTGGCATGCAGTGCTCTATAGCATCGTTTTGAGGGAAGGACTTGAAACAGTTTATATCCAGGATGCGAGGGGTCTGTAGATATTTTCACAGCCCTCTTTTTGACTCATGCAGTATACAGGTCCTCCATGGAAGGCAAGGTTGGTAGTTATTGTTTTTTCTGCAGTTCTATGTCATTGAATT
The DNA here is from genome assembly GCF_029531705.1 of Pantherophis guttatus. Next base: position 18,562,133 of record NW_026844048.1, on the reverse strand, counting down.
ATGACTGTTTTTTTCACATTTATGACCACATGGTGAAAATTCAGATGCTTGGCAACTAGTTATTATTTATGATGGTTGCACTGTCCCTGGAGTGTGTGTGTGTCACCTGATCCACTTTTGCTACCTTCTCATCTGAGAAGCTTCTTCAGCTCTGAAGGAGAGAGAGGAGAGCTGATGAGAGCTGAAATTGCCTATGTCTAGTTCAATGAAAAGAAAGACTAGGGGTGACATGATATTAATGTTCCAATATCTAAGGGTCTGGCACAAAGGAGATGGGGAGAACCTGAAGGTAGGACAAGAAGCAATGGGTAGAAACTAATCATGGAGAGATCCAACCTAGAACTTAAGGAGAAATTAACTGACAGTGAGAACAATTAATCAGTGGAATGGTGTGGGAAGCCACCCCCTCCTAGAAGAATGAAATATTTTGGGAAATATTAAAAAAGGCAAAATAAAATACTTCCCCCTAAAGGAGAAATGAAAAAATCTTAAGGGAGGCAGAAACCAGCCCCAGTAACAGTAACAGAGTTGGAAGGGACCTTGGAGGCCCTTCCCTGCTCCCGCAGGCAATCTATACTAGGGATTCGAACCGCCGGCCTTTCTGATTGACAAGCTCAGCATCTTAGCCACTGAGCCACCTAGGGAGCAGCCCCAGTTTCCCTGCTCCCAAGCAGAAACTGAGGAGGCCAGCTTTTAGAAATGCAGATTTGGTAGTCCATTCAGAAAGACTGGGTCAGACAGAAACTCCAGATAAGCAACAAACAAAAGGTGGACAAGATTAGCTCAGACAAGCACCTAGGATTTGCATTTCCTCTTTTGCCTATAGAGTCAGCTATGACCCCTACATAAGCCCCATAGGAATCCAGAAGCTATAAAACCCACCCACTCTAAACTCTATTTTGTCAGCTGTCCCAGAACCACATGCTGCTGGTGGTTCTGTTCATCAATAAATGGACCTTCTTTCCAATCAGCCTCCAGACTCCATTTTATTTCTAGCTTCGTTCTCCCAGCTTGGAACTGGACCGGGATATTTCTTCCAACAACGGCTTGCCTCCAGAAGCTGTGTGTTGTGACCCCGGCCCCGGAGGCTGATTTATCTTCGCATGCTGAGTTGGAGGATGATATGGAGGAGGAGGAAGCTGTCACGAGCTATGTGCTGGAGGGGCCATCTTCACTGGTGAGTCAGCAAGAACTGACAGTTGCTGATATGCTTCTGGACCCCAGCCAAATTGAGGAGGAAATAGAGGCCGGTAATGACGAGGGGGAGCCCCTATTGGATGCAAGAGAGAGACATAGGAGACGTTGTAGAGAACAGCTATTGCCACGTCCCAAGAGGTGTGGTCAGGAGACGTAGGGCCACACCCTACAAAGTATAAAAGTGGTGTGACTGGGCTGGAAAGGCTTGGTGAACAATTTGTTGGCGTTTTGGATGCCGTGGATTTACAACTGTGAGTTTGGAGTTTTTGTTGACAAGAGTCTGCATTCCTGCATTAGCCTGCTGGCCGTCTGCCAAGGCCTTTGGAACATTGCCCAGTAACTATTGGACTGATATACGCTTTGGAAGAGAAGTATTTATTAAAGGGCCAGCTTCAGTCTCTCTAGCCTGCGTTTGTTACTGCTGGGCTATGCAAGGCCACTTGTGGGAGAGGAAAGAACACTGTGGGTGCTCCATCACTGGAGGTTTTTAAGAAGAGATTGGACAACCATCTGTCTGAAATGATATGGAGTCTTCTGCTCGAGCATGGGGTTGGACTGGAAGACCTCCAAGGTCCCTTCCAACTCGGTTATTCTGTGAAACATGCTTATTAAAAACCATGTTTGCCTAAGGATGCACCAATCAGGATCCTCGAAAGTTTGGGACCTGCTTTCCTCCACTCGCCCTACTCAAATACAATCCCCCTCCTTTTGCAGGTCTAATCATAAACCCACATGCAGTTCTCCGCTCCAGAGAAGCTCCTTCCAGGTAAGATCTCAACTTGCAACAGCCACAACAGGCTCTCCGATTACCAGTTTGCGGTAATTGCATTGCAATCTCCTCAAAGGGGGATGGTGTGGATTCCATTGGTTCAATGCAATAAAGTGGGGGAGGGGAGTGCGGGGGAGGGACGGGGAAAGAACAGGCATCCCTTTCTCCGCTTTCTCGTGTTTTCTCTTTGCAAAGAGCAGAATAATTCAGTTTTTCCACCCCCATCGTCATCAGCCTCCCCTCCTCCTTTCTATTTTTTCTGCCTCCTTTCCCCCCCCCCACCCCATTTGGCTGGTGATTACATTATACTGCTGGTCTATTTTATTAGCTTTGGCAAAGAAATATGTGTGTATATGTGTGTGCCTGTGTATCAGTCTTCTGTGAAAAAGGGATGGAGAAAGAGGAACAAGAAAGCAGGAGCTTTCTGTGCCAGCCCAGAGATACTGCTTCTTTTTGTCTCCCCTTCTGACAGCTGGGCTCTCTAAATCTAGTCCGCTGTCCCTCGTTCCTAGCTCAATAATCTTAAACACTGATTCCTGCAAGGGAGAGGAGCTTTTCTGACATCTGTGGGTCGAATTATTTCCTTAGGGGAGATGGGCGTAGGATGCTCTTGTCGTCTCTTTGAAATCTGCCGTCATGATTCTAACTGGAGGTGCTATTCTTGGTTCATTGATCTCATCGGGATTAGGGATCCTGTTTGAAGCTTAAAGAACCAAACTTCGCTTGTTGGGAGAAATATTCTTCTGGGTTCAGTTCAGGGGTGAAATGCTCCCGGTTTGGACTGGATCGCCCGATCCGGTAGTGATGGAGGCGGGTGGTTCGGAGAACAGGTAGCAAAAATCCCTGCCTCCCCCACCAATGCCCAGATGAGCCACACAATCATCAGAGGCTTTTTTTTCTTTTAAATGCCTCTGACGATCAGGCAACTCAGCTTGGATCGTCAGAGGCATTTAAAAGTAAAAAAGCCTCTCCCGATCAGGCAACTCAACTGGGATCGTCAGAGGCATTTAAAAGTAAAAAAGCCTCTCCCGATCAGGCAACTCAGCTTGGATCGTCAGAGGCATTTAAAAGAAAAAAATAAGCCTCTGCCGATCAGGCAACTCAGCTGGGATCGTCAGAGCCTTTTGAAAGCATTTTTTTACAATCTCATCGCCGAAGATGCCACCTCTGGCTGGTCCCAGAGTGGGGTGGGTATGGAGATTTTGCAATATCCTTCCACCAGGAGTAGGGAGGGAATGGGGATTTTGCAGCATCCTTCCCCTGCCATGCCCACCAAGCCACACCACACCCACCAAGCCACGCCCACAGAACCGGTAGTAAAAAAAAATTCTATTTCACCACTGATCCAGGTCTTGGTTTGTCCCAAAGATGTTTTTTTCAGGAGGCAACTGGACTTTCTTTTGAAGCCATTTCGCTTCTCATCCAAGAAGCTTCTTCAGCTCTGACAGGATAGTGCGGAATGGACGGATTTATATTCCTTACCAACAGCTGGTCATTTGCATCTTTTTAGAAGGTCGGTGAAAAGAAAAACAAAACAAAACAAGGAAGTCCAGTTGCCTCCTGAAAAAGCACCTTTGAGACAGCCATGACCTGGATGACGGAGAATCTCTACAGACTCCTTGGCAGAACACCTTTTCTGGAGTCAGTGACACATCTAGTGGCTGCCTTTGCAAAAGATGCTATGGTTCAGTAGCAATAACAAACTGGATTAAGAGGGAACACAGAACAGCCTCTTGAGGTATTTTAATGCTTCAGGGTTGTGTGCAATTGTTCTGTCCCCGTCTCACACACGCACCCCTACAGACAGGCAACAGTTAAAGTACTCAGCCGACAACAGTTTACTTGGTATCAGAATTGGCAGCAACTCAGTGGCTGGCTGCCAGGTATTCTTTACTCACGAGGGGGGAGTTCCTCCCTTCATCCAGGAACAAAGCCAATACATAATAATCAACAAAGTCCAGTAAATACAAAGAAAGTTGTCCAATATCTGTTTTTTGCTTGTCACAGAGCTGAACTGGCCACCACACCCTCTTTTATACCCTGTGGGGTGTGGTCCAGTGACTCAGCCTAATCCCTGGCACGCCTCTTCTTCTGTTGTGTGTGCTTATCTCTGCGACGCTGCCAAGGATCCAGCCAAGACTCATCTCCTTCATTACTGTCCACCTGTGGCTGCGTGGACGTGCTTGGCCCCGGCCCTATCTCTTGACCTTCAGCAGGCACTGAAGGCATTGCCAGAGAGGAGGGTCCTGGAGAGGGAGGCCTTGCCAACTCCTCTCCTTCACTCTCAGAGTCCTCTCCTGCCAATAACACAGGCTCAGGTAACGGAGCCACAACAGCAGTCCAGAAACTAAATCATCAAAGATGTGGGTCTAGGCCTGTGATGGCAAACCTATGGCATGCGTGCCACAGATGGCATGTGGAGCCATATTAGTGGGCACACAAGCATTGTCCTAGCTCAGCTCCAGCGTGCATGCGTGCGCCAACCAGCTGATTTTTGGGCCTTCCGGGTCCACCGGAAGTTGGGAAACAGGCTGTTTCTGGCATCCAGAGGAGTTGGGAAGGTTGTTTTCACCCTCCCCAGGCTCCAAGAAAGCTTCTGCAGCCTGGGGAGGGCGAAAAGCAGGCCTACCGGGCCCACTGTGCCAAAAGTGGGGGGAGCGTGGGGTGGGGGTTGCGTGCACATGTGCGTGGGGGGCACATTGAATTATGGGTGTGAGCACGTGTGTGCGCGACCCTCCCCACGCATCCCCCCCCACTTTTGGCACGCGATGGCAAAAATGTTAGTCATCACTGGTCTAGGCTGTGGATTAGGGATTCATGAAGGGGAATAAATAGGGCAGTGATGGCTACCTTTTTGCCATCACGTGCCAAAAGCATGGGGAGCGGGTGTGTGTGGGGTCATGTGCGCAAGTGCCCACACCCATAATTCTATGTGCCCCGTCCCCCATGCATGCACACACGACCTCCCCACGCTCCCTCTGCTTTTGGCACGTGATGGCATAGTGGGCCTGGTAGGCCTGTTTTTTGCTTTCCCCAGGCTCCAGAGTCTCTCTAGGAGCCTGGGGAGGACGAAAATGGCCTCCCCCCCCGGAGGCCCTCTGGAGGCCAGAAACGGCCCATTTGCCAACTTCCCATCTGGAGCCTGGGGAGAGCAAAAAAATGGGCCTTCTCCACCCACTCCCAGGCCCTCCAGAGGCAAGAAACTGCCTGTTTCCCTACTTCTGGGTGGCCCAGAAAGCCCAAAAATCAGCTTACCAGCACACGCATGCACGCCGGAGCTGAGCTCGCGTGCCCACCGATATGGCTACGTGTGCCACCTGTGGCACATGTGCCATAGGTTCACCATCACGGAAATAGGGCGAATCGCAAAATGTTGTCATTGGTTTAGGAATAAGCCCAGTATTTCTAATTTTTGGAGATCGGGAGAGGTTCTTTTGCTGGTTAAAAAGATGCTAGCAAAATGTGATCGCCCTATAATGAGAGAGCAAGTGCTTTGGAAAAACTTTGCCAGGTGCAGGATTTCACTATGATGTATATGACATGGACATTCATGTTCAGTAAAATGTAAAGGGCTATCTGAATTGCATGCTTATATACAAGATGGAGAAGGTGAGTCTTGGAGAACAGCAATTCTAGTGATTTTTTTTTTTTTGCAAGCCAGGTTTCTAAAAATAGATCCCAAGAGGAAGCAATCGTAGCTTGGGAGAAGGAAGATGGCTGCTAAGCTCACAGTCTCTGGGTTTTTCTTTCTGTGAGCTGATTTCAGCCTGAAAAGCACCAGTGTTTGAAGAAGCACAATCCCAGCCGTCCCTCCTCTCCCTCCCCCAGTGCCCAGCCTCAGCAGATGCCAGCTCACCCTGTCAAACTCTCTCTTAATCACCATTGCATTGCCCAGTTTGATAGTAACTGCCTTCCACTTAAGCAGTGATCCTCGTGATTACGGATTATTAATGCTTAATTCAAAGCTGGAGGAAACATTTTCATTATTAAGTAGGATTGTTGATTCAATAGGTCCCTCGCTAGGAGACGAGATGAGCTTTTTGCTGAGAGGTAAAATAGAGATAGAGAGATACAGTTAGAGTGAGAGAGGCGGGGAGGATTGGATGGATGGATGACTGGATAGGTATAGGTAGGTAGGTAGAAATAGATAGATAGATAGATAGATAGATAGATAGATAGATAGATAGATAGAGGTAGAGATAGATAGACAGAGATAGATAGATAGATAGATAGATATAGATAGATAGATAGATAGATAGATAGATAGATAGATAGAGATAGATAGATGGATAGGTAGATAGATAGATAGAGATAGATAGATAGGTAGATAGAGATAGATAGATAGATAGAGATAGATAGATAGATAGATAGATAGATAGATAGATAGATAGATAGATAGATAGATAGAGATACATAGATAGAGATACATAGATAGTGATAGATAGATAGATAGATAGATAGATAGATAGATAGATAAATAGATAGATAGATAGGAAGAAAAAGAAAGAAAGAAAAAGAGGGAGCAAGGGAGAGAGAGAGGGAGAGGGAGACGGAGAAGGATGGAAGCTAATTGACTTTTGTGGTCACACACCTGGTTAGAAGAAAACATCTAGGTGAGAAATGTTGATATTTGGATTCTATCAGTTTATATAGTTTTTCATTGATTATGTGGCATCAAATTAGTGCTGATTCTTGGCAATCAGATTTTGTCCATGATGAGCTGTCCCCCAACCTGGTCCTTCCACCCTTCCAATGGTGCATCTGGCACCACTGAACTTGAAGACATCCATCTTCCTTCTCCTCCTCCTCCTCCTCCTCCTCCTTCCTTCCTTCCATCTTTCCCAGTATTAGAGCCTCCTCAGGGGTAAAATCCAAAATTTTTCCCTACCGTTTTTGTGGGCATGGCTTCGTGGGCATGGCAGGGGAAGGATATTGCAAAATCCCCATTCCCATCCCACTCCAGGGTAAGGATACTGCAAAATCCCCATTCCCTCCCCACTCCTGGGGGAAGGATATCGCAAAATCTACATTCCCACCCCACTCTGGGGCCAGCCAGAGGTGGTATTTGCCAGTTCTCCGAACTACTTAAAATTTCCGCTACCAGTTCTGCAGAACCTGTCAGAACCTGCTGGATTTCACCCCTGAGCCTCCTCCAGAGAGCTGGGTCTTCACACAACGTGTCCAGAGTTGGATCATTTGAGCTTGGTTATTTGTGCCTTGAGGGAGAACTTTCAGTTGATTTATTCAATGATGCATCCGTTTGTTTCCTACGCTCTTCATGTTATGAGGAGTCGGACAAGACAACGCCGAAGTTCAAAAGAGTCAATATGCTTCCCATCTCCCTTTTTTTTTTTTGCTTCATGAGAACATTGTTATTTAATATAAGATTTATATGCCACCTTTATTTGTACAACTCAAGGAGGCACATGTAACAACAACCCTATGAGGTCAACCTATTCTCCAAAGCACCTGAGGGCAGGACAAGAAGGAACAGATGGAAACTCATCAAGGAGAGAACCAACCTGGAACTAAGGAGAAATTTCCTGAAAGTGAGAACTATTAATCAGTGGAACAACTTGCCTTCAAAAATTGTGGGTGCAGATGGTAATTGAAGATACTAAATACACTGTTGGAAGCAGGATTTGATGTTACCTGAACATGGTCGATGGAATTAACAATCTAGTTGAAAGACATTACAGAAGATACTATATGGAATACAAATTTAAAGTCATTTGAGGATTTTATTTATATATGGAAATATCTTTTAGTGATACGGGCAGAAGAATAAAGATATTAAATATATTATGTATGGTAGACCTGCAGGAAAGTGGGTGAAATAAAATTGATATGGTACAAGGAGATAGGTTAGGTTACTGATTGCTTAGTTTAGGAAAACGGATGTTATGTTTAGATATTAATATACTTAAAAGATCTGAATTAAGAGATATACGTATGGGAGTGGAGGAAATGGGTAGATTATGAGTAGAATAAATGCCAAATTAGGCTCTATTATATAGTTTTATAGCCGAATGCTGTTTTGAAATGTATAGTATACGGGGGATATAATAATAATGTTAGAAAGAAATGTTTAGCACATAGGGGGTGGTGTAAAAGGGTGGTAAAGTATTATAGAATGTGATATCAATTTGGATTTCATCTTGGAGAAGCCATGGGGGGAGGGGAGGGGGAGGGGGGGTTAGGGAGGGGGGGAAAGGGGGAAAAACTTGTATTTGAAAAACTTTTTCAATTAAAAAAAAAATTGTGGGTGCTCCATCACTGGAGGCTTTTAAGAAGAGACCGGATAGCCACTAGTCTGAAATGGTAGAGGGCAGTGATGGCGAACCTTTTTGGCACCGAGTGCCCAAAGTAGAAAGTGCGTACTTGCGTGTGAGCCCCGGAAATTTGAAAACCAGCTGGCCAGTGCACATGTGCACGCTGATCAGCTGGTCTTCAGGTTTCCGGGTCTATGGCATATGCGAAGATCAGCTGGCTGGCGTGCCTGCATGAGGTGGAAACCAGAAAAGCAGCTGACGACAGAGAGGGCTCTGCACGCCACTTGTGGCACTCGTGCCATCGGTTCGCTATCACGGGTATAGGGTCTCCTGCCTGAGCAGGGGATTGGACTAGAAGACCTCTAAGATCCCTTCCAACTCTGTTTTTCTGTTCTGTTGGGCTGAGTTCAGTGGTGAGTTTCCCCCGGTTCGCACCGGTTCTATAGAACTGGTAGTAAAACCGGTGGGAGGCCCCGTCCACTGACCCCGACGTCACCAAAATGCTTCTGCGCTTGTGCAGAAGAGCGCGCGCATGAGCGAAGCGAGCATGAGTGCGCAGCCCCATTGCAAACTAGTAGTAAAGGTAAGTAGAACCCACCCCTGGCTGAGATGGAGCGAGGGGAGCACTAGAACTCACAGTGTCCTAGTTTCTAATTTGGCATCTTGAACCAAGACAGCCAAATTTCCTTCTGAAATCTGAAGGTTCAAGTAGAGACCACCTCCTGGTTTGAGTTGAAGTCCAGCGTTGTTTTATCCAAAAAGTTCCCCTTCTATGTCTTCCTTTTCTCCCCTTCTTGTACAATCCTAATTGCCTACTCCTCTCTCCCCCCCGTCCTTCCCTACGCTCTCCTGAAAGTTGATTGTGCATTGTACAAAGAAGCAATGTGCACAGCATTTATTTCTCAGCTGCCTGAATTTAATTTCTTGAGGGTTTTTTTTCTTTTTCCTTTTTTTTTTTTGTCACCACAGCCAGAGAACCTGTCCAACCGCAGAACGACAAACAGATGGCAATGGATTAGTTCCCAGAGGGTCATCTCTGCTTTGTAGATATTATCCAGCCTTGATATTCAGCCTTGCTATTTCTCAGTGGTAAAATGGGGGTAAAGCATCAAGCAACTAGAGAGTTGTAGTCCAAGCTTCATCGGGGGCTTAGAGGGTCCATTTTGAAGATTATTGGGGCTTGCCCTCTGAAGCAGCATCAAATAGTCCTTTGTATGTGTGGAGCGCGATGGCTCAGTGGTTAAAGACACTGAGTTTGTCAGCCTGAAAGCTTAACAGCCTGGGTTCGAGATCTGAGCACCGCGAGATGGGGTGAGCTCCTGTCACTTGCTCCAGCTCCTGCCCACCTAGCAGTTTGAAAGCAGGCAAATGTGAGTAGATTTATTTATTTATTTATTTATTTATTTATTTATTTATTTATTTATTTATTTTGATTTATATGCCGCCCTTCTCCGGAGACTCAGGGTGGCTTACAATGTGCTCAGCAGTAGCCTTCATCCTTTTGTATATTTATACAAAGTCAGCTTATTGCCCCCACAATCTGGGTCCTCATTTTACCTACCTTAGAAAGGATGGAAGGCTGAGTCAACCTTGAGCCTTGGCGAGATTCGAACCTGCAGTAATTGCAGGCAGCTGGTCTTAATAACCAGCTTAATAACAGGGTGCCTTAGACCACTGTACTACCAAGGCTCTGGTAGATAAATAGGTACTACGTCGGTGGGAAAGTAACTGTGTTCGTGCACCTTGGTGTATAGCCGTGCTGGCCACATCACCCCTGAAGCATCTTTTTTTTTTAATTGATATTTTTTATTAATTGCATTTATTAGTGCTTAATAAACATTATATTGTTTGGGTATTTCATTTGCTTAACAATATATATTACATTCTTAATCTCCACCCCTTTCCCCCAACCATTGATAAAATAGATTCCATGTTTGGTAATACTCCGTATCTTCTTTCTGTTTAATTCTGAATGTCAATCTGTCCATTTCCGCACACTCTACTGTTTTTTAAAAAAATTATTTCTTCATCTCGTGGTGTTTCTTCAATTTTCCAAGACTGTGCAAATACAATCCTTGCTGCTGTCAAAATGTGCAATATTAAATGCATACTTTTCTTATCTAGTTTACCTGGTGTCATATCTAATAAAAATAATTCAGGTTTAAAATCTACATGCTTAACCCCGGAAGCATCTGGAACAATGCTGATTCCCTCGGGGAAGAAATGGAGATGGGCAACCGTCCTCTAGAGTCAGACCTGACTGGCCAGGGGAACCCTTTACTTTTAATTGTATGTTTATGGAACTAATCTTGAGGATAAGTCAAGAGCAAACCATTGAGGAGAGACTTAGAAAAGAGATTTATATGGTTTGAAAAAGAGCAAGGTAAGTAGGAAGAAACTCAAAATAATCTCTGCTTGAGTTTGTTTAGTACAAAATGGGACAGAGAGAAAGCCAAAGAGCCTTTCCAGAATCTCTGACTTCACTATAAGATTTTACTACACCTGAAACCCCTCCCTCCAGGTAGCCTTCCACTTACGACAGCTCATTTAGTGACTGTCTGAAATGATAACAGCCCTGGAAAAAGTGACTTACAATTGGTCCTTGCACTCACAACATAGCAGAATGGCCACTGTGAGCATTCTTGGTGCTCTCTGAGCTCGGTTGTCTTCTTGCAGACTTCATTACCCAACTAGGTAACATCATCAGTTCTTAGTAAGTGTGGGGTTTGCTCCCAGGTAGTCTTTTTTCGAACGACAGTCATTCAGTGACCAAAGTTACGATGGCATTGCATGAGGGAGTCTAATGATGGGTCCTCATCGTTGAAGCTCTTGTAGCGTCCCTGCACTCACCATTTGTGATCTTCACCACTGGCTTCCGACATTCAGCATTTCCTCCTTGGTGGGTTCCTTGACTGATTATAATCTTCCGCCTGATTTGTCTGGAGCAGATCCCTGCCTACGTGAACGTGGAGGCGTTGTAAATTTTTTTTCCCGGGTTGTTTCTTTCCTAGCATTTTTAATTGTCTCTTTTCTTTTGAGCCGTGTGACAAATTGCCATTGTCATCTTTCATGCAAACGCAAGACAGTATTGCCATCCTGCTGTTTGAAGATGTTCCTACGGAAAGGAATTCGCCGAAGATAAGTAGAAGCCGCACCTGCTTTCCATCTGATTATTTTCCTGGACCGCCTCTAATGATCATATCGGTTACCAACGGTTGGGGTGAATGGAGTGTTTGCATTTGCTCGCGCAAGGAAATCTCCCCGTTGCCAGCGTGTTTCAGCAGATGCGTTTCAGCAGATGGAAAGAAAAAGAAAAAGATGAAAGTCCTGAGGTTGAAGAGTGGAAGAGCTTCCTTTTATCACTGGAGGCTTTCAAGAAGAGCCTGGACAGTCATGGACCTGGAATGGTATAGGGCAGTGGTGTCCATCCTTGGCAACTTTAAGACTTATGGACTTCAACTCCCAGAATTCCCCATGCTGGCTGTGGAAATCTGGGAGTTGAAGTCCACAAGTCTTAAAGTTGCCAAGGTTGGACACCCCTGATATAGGGGTCTTCTGATATGGGCAAAGGGTTGGACAAGAAGACCTCCATCGTAACTTTGGTCACTGAATGACTGTCGTTCAAAAAAAGACTCCAAGGTCTTTCCACCCATATTATTCTATGTTTCTTATTGTCTCTTTTTCTACATAGTATCCAATCTATGGAGATTCTCAGACATCCAGGTCATAGTTGTCTCAAAGGTGCTTTTTCAAGAGGCAACTGGACTTTTTTGTTTTTCTTTGAAGATGTTTTGCTTCTCATCCAAGAAGCTTCTTCAGCTCTGAGCTGTAAACATCTAAAAAAGATGTGGAGACTCTAGAAAGAGTGCAGAGAAGAGCAACAAAGTTGATTAGGGGACTGGAGGCTAAAACATATGAAGAACGGTTGCAGGAACTGGGTATGTCTAGCTTAATGAAAAGAAGGACAAGGGGAGACATGACAGCAGTCTTCCAATATCTCAGGGGCTGCCACAAAGAAGAGGGAGTCAAGCTATTCTCCAAAGCACCTGAAGCCAGGACAAGAAGCAACGGATGGAAACTCACCAAGGAGAGAAGCAACTAAGAACTAAGGAGAAATTTCCTGACAGTTAGAACAATTCATCAGTGGAACAACTTGCCTCCAGAAGTTGTGAATGCTCCAACACTGGAAGTTTTTAAGAAGATGTTGGATAACCATTTGTCTGAAGTGGTGTAGCAGGGGGTTGGCTTAGAAGACCTCCGAGGTCCCTTCCAACTCTGTTATTCTAAATTCTAAATCTTCAAAGAAAAACAAGAAAGTCCAATTGTCTCTTGAAAAAAGCATCTTTGGGATAGCATCCAGTCAATCTTTTAGCTTATTGTTTCAATTTCCAACAGGAGAGATCCATATGCTTTTTGCAACCTTAGAAGAAGGTCCTAAATTGACCTTCCCCCATCATCTGCTCTTAAGAAGACACTTCTTTTAGTAGGTGGCATTCAGATCCTGTGCTACTGTGGTTAAAATTTGAAATAAGACTGTCATACAGACCCAGCTTATCGTGATATATTTCATGGATAAACCAGCTGTGGCATCCAAATGTTGAGGAAAACCCAACATTGTTAGGAAGCACGGGGGATCCTGGATGATGGAAGTTCAGCAACATCTGGAGGGCCCAGATGTTATTGCAAGCCGGGATGAAATCATGGCTTAGTACAATGTGTGAACCTACCATCATTTAGTAGACTTGATAATAGGATATTCTCGGCAATCCTAGAAAGTTAGCAGATGAGAACAAAGTAGGTGTATGGATGGGTTTGGCAAATTAATGGGAAATAAATAAATGCATAGATTCCCCCAATTATGGAGAAGTATTATCAGCCACATCTGCCCTTGCTTTCAAGTGTAGGTGTAGCTATAATTTTTCCTACGCTTTTCCTGGGCATAACTCCAAATGCTTGATTGTTGCCACCTCGGGAACAAGTGCCACATCTCCACCAACTTTCACACTGAAGCCTCTCGCAAACAGCTTCCAGCTGTCTACAGAGGTAGGTGTAGAAATTGCATTCACGTCTCCTTCTGCTGGAGCTGCATGTAAATCTCCTTAGATCAGAAAGATGCATCTTAACAAAACTAGGAGAGGCCAGTAGGTTGGGTCTAAGGCAGTGGCGAAATCCAATTTTTTTTTTTTACTACCGGTTCTGTGGGCATGGCTTGGTTTGGTGGGTGTGGCAGGGGAAGGATACTGCAAAATCTCCATTCCCACCCCACTCCAAGGGAAGGATACTGTAAAATCCTTTCCTCCCCACTCCTGAGGGAAGGATGTTGCAAAATCCCCATTCCCACCCCACTCTGGGGCTACCCAGAGGTGGTATTTGCCGGTTCTCCGAACTGCTCAAAATTTCCGCTACCGGTTCTCCAGAACCTGTCAGAACCTGCTGGATTTCACCCCTGGTCTAAGGATCTAAGCGGGAACAGTGGATCAGGCAGCCCCCACCCCGCGACTTCTCCGGTTATCGTACTCCACGGGTGAGATTTCTGTAGCTTAGTTTTCACAAGCAACAGCTCAAGTGCTAAGCTTGTCCCTGGGATGAAGTACATCTTGCTTTCTCCTAGACTCAAAGCCATTGTAAAAACAAGCACATCCTTGCACAAAGTCAATTGGATGACATGGAGGAGGATTTAAGACTAGCAAGATCATACCTCCTTGCAGAGAGAGGGCTACTTCTTGACTACGAAGTAGTAAATCAATAACTAGATCTCTGCCCCCGCCCTCCTCACAGCTTGAAGTGGTATAGTCCACAGGCAGGCTTCCTACTCTTCTGCTCCGGTGTGAGAATTCAGATCAAATCATCACTCTCTAAAATGACCGATTGCGATGGGAAGTTTGAGATGGGATTTATAAAATCTTACAAGTTCAAACATTTGGGGCATTTCAATGAAACAACCCAATAATCCAATAAATTGGGGTGGGGGGTGGGGGTCTAAAGGTTGAATTCTACACCAGTCAAGCAAAACCGTGCAAATTTGCATTTGAATGTTTTGTTTTATTTTGCATCATTTATTCCTTTTTTTTACATTCTTCTGCAAAGGGTTCAGTGGTGGCATTCAGCCGGTTCTATTTGGTTCGGGCAAACTGGTAGCGACGGCTGCGGGTGGCTCCGCCCACCCACCCGGATGTAATCATGTCCCATTTATCCATATTTTTGACGCTCTGTGCATACGCGGAAGGCCCTGCTCATGCACTCACATTTGCGAACCAGTAGCAAAGGTAAGTGAATACCCCCCCTGCAAGGGTTGTGCATTTTTGTTAGGTGTATAATGGAAAAGGCTAGTGACAAAGCAAATCTATATATTCCGGTGATACCAGTCAGTGCTGAAGGGTACAGTACTGGCGCCGGCATGCAGTGGCCGAACATGACTCTTTGGATGTGGGAAAACCGCAATCTATGTTTTGATTCTAAGAGGTTGACCAGTGTTCCTATCGGCTGATATCCCTGGATAGTAACTGGGAGGAGAGAGACTGGATGATGGAATTTATTTGTTTATTTTTATCCCACCTTTATTATTTTTATAAATAATTCAAGGGGATGAACATACCTAATAAACCTTCCTCTTATTTTTCCCACAAAAACCTGGTGGGTTGAACTGAGGGAGGGAGGGAGGGAGGGAGGGAGGGAGGGAGGGAGAGAGAGAGAGAGAGAGAGAGAGAGAGAGAGAGAGAGAGAGAGAG
>NW_026844048.1:18503217-18546997 GCF_029531705.1 Pantherophis guttatus | reverse complement strand
TTTCTCCTGGTGATTGGCTCAAAGTTATTCAGCTGGCTTTCATACCTGAGGTGGGACTAGAACTCACTTTCTCCTCATGATTGGCCCAAAGTCACCCAGCTGGCTTTCATGCCTAAGGTGGAACTAGAACTCACTGTCTCCTGGTGATTGGCCCCAAATCACTCAGATGGCTTTCATGTCTAATGTGGGACTAGAACTCACCATCTTCTGCTTTCAAGCTGGATATCTTAACCACTAGAGCAAACTGGCTCTACAGCGGTTAGATCGTTCAGGTTGTCTCCCTAGCCCACTCCAGTTGCAAAACTGTGGAAGACTTTCCATCTGATATAACTACCCAGAGAGAAGAAGCCAAGCTCTGTAGGATGTGCTGGAGATGGATCTATCATATGTCTTTGACCACAGCATCCAGAAAACAGGCGATGGGCAGATGAAATATTTAATTAGAGAGTATCCATGTCCTACTAATATTTTTTTAATTTTAATTTTTTTCTGCATCAAAATTGTAACAGAGCTTCCACAGAGTATGTAAGTTTTCTGTCGAGGAATGGACTAGCTTAGAGGCTTTCAACATTTTTGTGCTCACCTATTATACCTTTTTGGGATGTGGTGGCTCGGTAGCTAAGGCGTTGAGCTTGTCGATCGAAAGGTCGGCAGTTCAGCGGTTCGAATCCCTAGTGCCGCATAATGGGGTGAGCTCCCGTTACTTGTCCCAGCTTCTGCCAACCTAGCAGTTCGAAAGCACATAAAAAAAAAATGCAAGTAGAAAAATAGGGACCACCTTTGGTGGGAAGGTAACAGCGTTCCATGCGCCTTTGGCATTTAGTCATGCCAGCCACGTGACCACGGAGACGTCTTCGGACAGTGCTGGCTCTTTGGCTTTGAAACGGAGATGAGCACTGCCCCCTAGAGTCAGGAACAACTAGCACATATGTGCAAGAGGAACCTTTACCTTTACCTTATTATACCTTTGTCCACCATTTTCTTGTTGTTGTTTTTTTTAACATTGCAATCTCTGTTCTCTGTGATACAAATGCACTGGAGTACATAATAATGAGTCTGTGTGAATGTCATTCCTAAGAGTTCCTACATAAATCTTTACAGGGCATAAGCTTTGAAATCCTTGTAATCAAGATGTGGAACACCGAATTATCTGGTTGCTCATATACATATTCACATTTTAATTTGCAAAGAAAGTGGGTCTTTAAAAAATTGGGGCTAAGTTATTGTTTAATTTCCCAGTTGACAGATGAGAAACATCCACTGAAAAAGATTTAGATGAATGGATGCATTCAGCTCTATTTTTAAATTGTTCGGAGAGTTTTCTGATCCCTTTTCCCCCCCACTAAAGTGTCTCTGCTTCTGAGCAGATTTTGTTAATGAATGGCCCCAACACTGAAATCTCTCTTGCCCTACATCAGATGGACCTCAAAGAACATATATGGCTCTGCACCCCAGCAAGACAGACACTGATTTCAGAGGATAATTAGAACTGCAGAAAAAACAATGGCTACCAACCTGCCTTCCGTTGAGGACCTGTATACTGCACGAGTCAAAAAGAGGGCTGTGAAAATATCTACAGACCCCTCGCATCCTGGACATAAATTGTTTCGACTTCTACCCTCAAAAGGACGTTATAAGGCATTGCACACCAGAACAACTAGTTCAGGGGTCTGCAACCTTAAACTCTCAAAGAGCCATTTGGACCCATTTCCCACAGAAAAGAAAACACCGGGAACCACAAAACCTGGGTGGGCGTGGCCAACTCGACGTCACTCACTTCCACCAGTCACATGACACCCCTTAGCCACACTTACCCAGCCGGTCATTAGGGCAGAGAACCGGTTATTAAAAAACACCGGGAACCACAAAACCCTTTCGACATCTCTCTCTCCCCACCTCTGTATCTCTCTATTTCTCTCTCTCTTCCCCTCTCTCTGTATCCCTCTGTCTCTACTCTGGCCGCTTCTCCATCCCCCACCGTCGTCCTTACCTTCTCAGGCCAGGAGAGGAGTGACTGGGAGGGGAGGGCGAGGGATGGGTACAGCCAGTGGTGGGATCACTCGACAGGGAGCCACAGCAGAGGGACCAAAGAGCCACATGCGGCTCTGGAGCCACAGGTTGCTGACACCTGAACTAGACACAAGGACATTTTTTTCCCCGAACGCCATCACTCTGCTAAACAAATAATTCCCTCAACACTGTCAAACTATTTACTAAGTCTGCACTACTATTAATCTTCTCATCGTTCCCACCACCCATCTCCTTCCACTTATGACTGTATGACTGTAATTTTTTTGCTCTGGTCCCTCCTCTTTTTTTGCCTCTTTCTGAGCTACCGGACGAGACAAGCAACATGCACACAACCGCTAAAACACAGGAACGGCGGTTAACTTGTGAAGGTACCCGCGTGAATTTATCTCCCTGAAGTCTGGGTCAATGCCATCGATTGGGGGAGGAGTGATGAATCAATGTTAATTTGCTTGACGGGCCTACTGCCACCACAAGTCCAGAGAAATTAGAAGAGCAACGGATGTTGAAAATGGAGCCCTTCTCCAAGACTCTATCTGTGCCCTGAGCTTATTTAATGAAGTCAGGAGCCAATGGTGGCGTCATTAATTTGAGGAAATAGCCTTTTCCCGCTTTCCTGGTGTGTGAAGTCAAGATGGAATGTCACAATTGTGAGGAGAACTGGATTTATGGTTTGTTTGCAATTTATCTGCTCCTCGCATTTCTGGGAGGGTGGGCTTTTTTTTTTGGAGACAATTTTATTGTATTGATTTATTGATTACATTTATATAGATACCTACGCACCCACCCATGATTCTGTGTGGCTTACAAAGTTGGGAAAAAAACCCCCTATGCAAATAATCTTACTAACTCATTGTGTCCTGGTGATTCGGCCAAAGTTACCCAGCCGGTTTTCATGTCTAATGTGGGTCTAGAACTCACTGTCTTCTGGCTTTTAGGTTGGTGCCTTAGGCACTATACCAAACTGGCTCATACGTTACACAAGCTGGAATTGAAGGATTCAGCTAGAATTGTTTGTACATGTTTCTTATGCACAGGACACAACGTAGAGGAAGCCAAAACCTAACAGCTGATCCACACTATCATCTCTCTCTCTCTTTCTCTCTCTCCATCCATTCATATCTGCCAGCCTGCCTGCCGGCCTGCCTATCATCCATCCATTTCTCTTTCTCTTTCTCTCCATCATTTATCTATTGGAAAAGATCTTTCTATCATATATCTGTCTGTCTTTCTATCATTTGCCTTTATACTGAATTAATTTCCCTTTTTAAGCCTTGTCTGTCTGTCCATCCCTCTGTTTGTCTGTCTGTCTATTACCTACCTACCTACCCATCCATCATATCTCTCTCCCTCCCTCCCTCCCTCCCTCCCTCCCTCCCTCCCTCTCTCTCTCTCTCTCTCTCTCTCTATCTATATATATATACACATACACATATACATATACATACACACACACACACACACACACATATATGCAAGTTTTGGTGTATTCGGGTCTTTTCCCATGTAAGATTGAGAGTATCTTGGCGAAGTTTCGACGAGGTTCCACTCGTCATCTTCAGGCTGGTGTCTTCGGCTTCGTGTTTGTGCGAGGAAAGCGTGAACGGAGCTGCCGTCTCTCTATAAATACTGGTGGGGAGGTGTGGGATGCTGACTTTGTTGCTGTCAGCAGGTTGGTTGTCTGTGTTGTTACATCTTGATTAGTTGATGGAGTTGATGTTTGCAGATTAGTCAGCTGTTTCATATCTGCCTGCCTGCCTGCCTGCCTGCCTGCTTGCCTGCCTATCTATCTATCTATCTGTCTGTCTGTCTGTCTGTCTGTCTGTCTGTCTGTGTCTGTCCTCCGTCCGTCCGTCCATCCATCCATCCATCCATCCATCCATCCATCCATCCATCCACTTATCTCTCTCTCTCTCTCTCTCTCTCTCTCTCTCTCTCTCTCTTAATCCATTAATCTATCTTTCTATTGTTTGCCTGCCTGCCCATCTCCTTGACATTCCACTTTTCTTCTTAGAGCTCAAGATGAGATACATCTGAATCACCCCTCACGTTATTCATACAATAACAAAACCTTTGAGATCAGGCTGAGTTGAGAAATAGTGACCTGGCCAAAGGTCATTCAGTGAATTCCATAGTTGAATGGGGATTAATAGCCATCTCTCTAGAACCAGTCCTAAAATTTTACTATTGTACCTCACTGACCTTTTATATCAAGGTTTATGATATCAGCAATTGTTCTGAAGGTCAAGCCATTTGAAACAGCTTCTGTAATGTTTTAAAGCAATTGTTGGGAGCAAAGAATATCTGTCTATCCATCATCTCAGAGAAAGCCTTCACATCCATTGAAGTTTCACCTAGAGTAGGTGTGCAAAATATTGGAGCTATTTTTCTAACCTATCCTTGAAATTTCTGCTAATCCTCTCTCTGGATTCAAAACTCATCACAGTTTTATAGGTGGCATTTAGATCCTAAGAAATTGTTGTATATGTACCCTAATGTTCAACCAAAGTGTTGGAGATGTGATTGTTTAGATGCTACATATTATCATATATGGTGGACTTGTAAGAAAGTGAAGGCTTTCTGGATAAAAATTTGGTGGGTTATGCAAAATGTTCTGAAGAAAAAATTCCAATTTTCTCCTCAATTGTTTTTATTGGGCATAGTTAAGGATTTTTCAAGGGGTGAGACAAAATTGATATTATATATGGTGACAGCAGCTAGGTTATTGATTGGTCAATATTGGAAAAGGAATGTTTTGCCTACTATTGAAGAATGGACTTTGAAGGTGGCCAGTTTTGCAGAAATGGCGAAGATATCAGCATACTTAAAAGACCGGACTCAAGAGACTTATGCATGGGAGTGGAAGAAATGGATAGACTATGTGCAGAACAAATATCAAACTAGGAAGTACCAGATAGTTTTTACTTGAATGTTGTGTAGAAATGTATAGTATATAGGGGGTAGAATAGTTCAATGTTATGTAGAAATGTATAGTATATAGGGGGGAGAATAGAAGGGCGGTAAAGTATTGTTAGGGTGTGTGTAAAAAGTATTTGTTGCTTGTGCAACGAGCAGAGCAGAAACACACAGGGAAGGAGATAAACGTGCAGCTCGTGTGAGAAAAATACTTTATATACAAGATAATAAGCAGTCTCGGTGTAGGTAAAACAGTCCAAGGTCATAAACAGTAATATCAGTCCAGTAAGTATCTTCCCTTACCAAAGCAAACAGACTTTAGTAACTCTCGGTATACAGTACCATATAACAATCCAGTCTAACACCAATCAGCAGAAAGACGCAGGAAGCAACAGGAACAGGAACAATCAGGAACAAAGAACGCTTCTCTGCGCTGCTTATTTATGCACTGTAGCCTAATTACAGGGTTCAGCAAACCCTGATTATGTGGCTCAGTTGTTTCTTAAAGAAACAGATATATTGCCTGACCAACAAGTTAGGAGTAAGCTACAAGCTGAACCTAACAAGTATGATATAATAATATGATTTAGTTGAATGTTGTGTAGAAATGTATAGTATATAGGGGGTAGAATAGTTTAATGTCATGTAGAAGTGTATAGTACACAGGGGGTAGAATAGATGTGTGTAAAGTATGATGACATAATATGATTTGGATTTGGATTTCACCTTGGGGAAGTCATGGGAGGAGGGGAGGGTTAGGGAGGGAAAGGGGGGGGAAATGGGGAAAAATTTGTATTTGTAAAACTTTTTCAATAAAAAAAAACTCATCACAGTGAATGCTTCAAGCAAAATGAGAAGCTCTACATTATCTCATGGCCAATGGTTGCTGCTGTGGAGATATTTTCTTTTTCCTGGTGGAAGGAGGGAACGAAGGAAAAGAGTTGGAAGAACGTAGATAAGGCCAAGAAGAAGAGAAGTGATGCAGAAGGAAAGGATAAAGTAAACAATGGGTCCCGAGAATAACAGAGGAGGACAACAAGACAAAAAAAAAAGGGGGGGGGGCACTGTTCAGATATGAGCTAATGGCACAAAGTAGCCACTCATTTATTTTAAACCCTCCATTCATTTGCCATTGCTGAAAATGGCTAGTATGCGAGAATCCATTGTCACAGTGTACATCTGTCAGCATGATGGCTGTCACAACTTTGTCAGTGAAGGAAGTCTGCAATCTGGTACTTCTCCCTCTTTTTTTTTTTTTTTAAAGAAATTCTTGAAGATTTTTTACATAAATAAAAGGTAAACATGAAATTATAGAGCTGTGATGGTGAACCTATTGAAGCCCTTTCTGCGGGCACACGAGCCATCGCCCTAGATCGGCTCCACCATATTGTTGTGGCCCGCCAGCAGCCTGCGCAGATCATGGCTGATCCCGACGACGAGGAGGCTGGTGTGGTGTCGCGCCAGCAGCTTGCGCAGCCAGTGCTCGCGTCTGACAGCGAAGAGGCTGAAGAGGACGTGGTGCCAGAGGCAGAGACTCAGCCAGGTCCTTCAGAACCTCCAGAGGCTCCTTCAAGTGGAGAGAGCTAGGTCGGTCGAAGAGGTTGTAGAAAAAAATGCATTTAATTTAATTTAATTTAATTTAATTTAATTTAATTTAATTTAATTTAATTTAATTTAATTTAATTTAATTTAATTTATTTAATTTAATTTAATTTAATTTAATTTAATTTAATTTAATTTAATTTTTTAATTTAATTTAATTTAATTTAATTTAATTTAATTTAATTTAATATTTAATATTTAATTAATTCAATTTATATGCCGCCCCTCTCCGAAGACTCAGGGCGGCTCACAATACATTTTAAAAAATCATTATAAAAAACATTTAAAAATTAAAAACATTAAAAACTCATTCACATCATTCATGGCCGGATCTCGCCAGATCGCAAGAGTGAGATCAACGGCCCCAGGCCTGCCGGAAAAGCCAGGTCTTCACTGCTTTTCAGAAGGCCAATAGGGTGGGGATGGTCCGGACCTCAGGAGGTAACTGGTTCCAGAGAGCTGGGGCCGCCACAGAGAAGGCCCTCCCCCATGGGCCCCCCAGCCGGCATTGTTTAGCTGATGGGACCCGGAGGAGACCAACTCTGTGGGATCTTACCGGTTACTGGGAGCTATGTGGCAGAAGGCAGTCTCGAAGATAACCTGGCCCTGAGCCATGTAGGGTGATCATCAGCTGAGCCGCGTGATCATCAGAGGATTTTTTTTTTTACTTTTAAAAGCATTTTTTTGGCTGAACCACCCATTGCCATCACTACCGGATTGGGCGATCCGGTCCAAACCGGGAGCATTTCACCCCTGACGTGAATTCAGACCTTTAGATTCTGCACATTTCCAGAGGCAATTGAAGTCCAACCTACGATGAAGCTTTCCCGTTGGAAAGGCGAATGAAAAAAACAACAACAACAACTAGCTAGAAGGAAAATCAAATGTGCACATTCTTTGGATAGCAAAGGTGACAAACAAGGAAGTACTGGAGCATATAAAATCAGACACATCACTGGAAGGCAGAATCACAACCTTCCCCCTTACTTGGTATGGCCGTGTCATGCAAGCAGACTTCCTGGAAAAGGCAGCTACACTCAGAACAGTCAGCGGTAAAAGAAAATGAGGCCACCAAAAAAAAAAAAAAAGGAAGCTAGATACCATCAAAGCCAACTGGAGCATAAACCAACTGAAAGAAGCAGAGAAACAGAACAACAGAGTTGGAAGGCGTTCTGTCCCCGTCCCACACATTGCACCCCCACAGACGGCCCGGAGTTAATAAGCCATACGACAAAATCTTTGAAGATAAAGCTGGCAGCAACCCAGTGGCTAGCTGCCAATTCAGACTTTACTCACACAAAACAAAGATTAGACTGCAAGCATAAAGCAGGCAAAGTTTCCGCAATACAAGGATTAGTCCAAATGCAGTCCGACAAGGCAGGCAGAAGTCCAGTAACGCAGAGATCAGGGATTATTTCTAGTTTTTGCTCATCACAAACTGAACCGGCCACCACACCCACATTTATACCCCGTGGGGTATGGTCCAGTGACTCAGCTAATCTCTGGCACGCCTTCCCCTCTGCTGCGCACGCTTCTCCCTGCGCCTCTGCCGAGGGTCCAGCCAGCACTTATCTCCTTCGTCGCTGTCCACCTGTGGCTGCGGAGACGTGCTTGGCTCTGGGCCTATCTTTTAGCCTTCGGTGTCCTCCGGAGGCATTGCCAGAGAGGAGGGTCCTGGAGAGGGAGGCCTTGCCAACTCCTCTCCCTCACTCTCAGAGTCTGCATCTGTCGATAGCCCAGGCTCAGACAACGGAGCCACAACAGAAGGGACTTTGGAGGTCTTCTAATCCAACTCCATGCTCACGCAGGAGACCCTATACTATTTTAAACAAATGGTTGTCCACTCTCTTTTTAAAAACCTCCAGCGATGGAGCACCCACAACTTCTGAAGGCAACTTCTGTTCCACTGGTTAATTGTTCTCACTGTTAGGAAGTTTCCCCTTAATTCCAGGTTGCTTCTCTTCTTGATTCGTTTCCCTCCATTGTTTCTTGTCCTGCCCTCTGATGCTTTGGAAAATAAGTCCTCTTTGTGGCAGCACGTCAAATATTGGAAGACTGCTCTCATGTCAGCCCTAGCTCTCCTTTTCATTAAACTGGACATACCCAATTCCTTCAACTGTTCTTCATTTGTTTTAGCCTCCGGTCCCCTAATCATCTTTGTTGCTCTTTCTCTGCACTCTTTGTAAAGTGTGCAATGGACCGAGTGGAGCAAGTGGCCAGTTTGAAGTTTCTGGGTGTTATCCTAAAAGAGGACCTGACCTGGGATGCTCACATTGTAGCACTGGTTAAAAGGGCCCAGCAGAGATTATACTACCTGAGACTTCTCCGGAAACAACAACTGAATGGAAAACTGCTGGTGACCTTCTACCGCTGCACCATAGAGAGTATTTTAACTTACTGCACCTGTGTATGGTTTGCCAATTGCATGGTGGCAGATAGGACAGTGCTCCAGAGGGTTAACATCATTGCCCAGAGGATCATTGGCTGCCCTCTCCCCTCTTTATAGCTCCCACTGCCTTAAGAAAGTTCAAAACATTCTTAAAGATCCATCTCATCCTGGGCACCATTTTTTTTTTAACTATTACCATCTGGCAGACGGTACAGGATAATAAAAACAAGGACAAATAGGCTGAAAAACAGCTTCTATCCCAGGGCAATAACCATATTGAATTCTATGGTATAGTGCAATATCGGGTTTTCAATTTCAATTATATAGAATGTAAAGGATGTATGTTTGTGTTTTTATTTTTATAGTTATAATGTACACTGAAGATGGCATTTAATTTCGTTGTACCATATGCAATGACAATAAACTAAACTAAACTAAACTAAACTAAACTAAACTAAACTAAACTAAACTAAACTAAACTAAACTAAACTAAACCTGGACTGGACTGGACTGGACTGGACTGGACTGGACTAGACTAGACTAGACTTGACCTAAACTAAACTAAACTAAACTAAACTAAACTAAACTAAACTAAACTAAACTAAACTAAACTAAACTAAACTAAACTAAACCTGAACTGAACTGGTGATAATTTTTATATATCTCATT
Organism: Pantherophis guttatus; assembly: GCF_029531705.1. The sequence goes on along the minus strand of NW_026844048.1, from coordinate 18,537,393 downwards.
TTTTTCTATGGTGATCATTTTTGTATATCTCATTTTTTCTACATGTTTCACTTTTCTTCTTTATAACTGCTTTCTAATAGCAAATCCTTCATAAAAGTTATTGCATTACATTCTTAATTAAATCATCTTTCCATTGATATATAATTTTATGGTACTACTTCCCAAAAAAGTGGTGTTATTAGCTAGTTTTAGAGAATACACTATTCCTAAAAGGTTTCCACAATTTTGGCCACTACTATACATTGAATGTTTTATTTTCCATGGTTTGCATCATTTATCCCTCTTTACATCAGTAAAATACTGATGTATTTACATCAGTAAAAACATTCAAATGAGAAAGAAATGCAAAAGTAGGAAAATGAACAAACAAATAAATAAATACACTCTCTGTTTTGCGAATGAGCTCCCACAATTGCCAAGAAACCAGAAGTCTCAACTTTTTTGCAGTTATTTAAAAGGTACCCTGGTTTCCTGCTTTTTCTGATTGTGCAAGTTTTATTTTGGGGTAAGGAAGGACACACCAAGGAAAAAAAAATAGGGGGTACGTCCAGAGGATCACAGTAGAAATGGTGGTATTTGAGAACAATTAGAGGTTCAGATCTGAAGATTTCCATGAGCTGTCCATGGTCCTGTTTTTCTAGCCATGGAGTTCCAGAATAAGGCCCTTGTATTTAACAAATACAAATATTTTTTTGTATTTGTATTTGATATTTGTAAAATACAAATATCTTACAAAATTTGTATTTTACAAATACTCAAATACTTTGGTGTTGGAGAAGACTCCTGCGAGTCCCTTGGACTGCAAGGCGATCAAACCGGTCAGTCCTAGAGGAGATCAACCCTGACTGCTCTTTAGAAGGCCAGATCCTGAAGACGAAACTCAAATACTTTGGCCACCTAATGAGAAGGAAGGAAGGACTCACTGGAGACGAGCCTAATGCTGGGAACAATTGAGGGCAAAAGAAGAAGGGGACGGCAAAGAATGAGGTGGCTGGATGGAGTCATTGAAGCAGTAGGCGTGAGCTTAAATGGACTCCAGAGGATGGTAGAGGACAGGAAGGCCTGGAGGAACATTGTCCATGGGATCAGGATGGGTTGGACAAGACTTCCCAACTAACAGCAGAGGTTCAGATCTGAAGATTTCCATGAGCTGTCCATGGTCCTGTTTCTTTAGCTATAGAGCTCCAGAATAAGGACCTTGTATTTTACAAAGATTAGCAGGTTCAGTTGCGATACAACTGTACTGGTTAATGTGCAGAGGAAAAAAAAAAAGGAAGAATTATATACACTGGAAGTAATGGTATCAACTGCATTTAATTAATAATGTTCAATTAATGTTCAAATCCAATTAAGTCAAATTAGTTCATGTCCTAGTGCCAGATTCCTCCTAAGTGCAGTCATTATTAGCTGGTGATGATGATGATAACGAAAACCATGCCTGGTTCTTTTCTACAGAAATCAACTTTTTTATCTCATTACGAAGCCTTCAGAAAATGAATTTCTTCCCCACAGCCCCAGTAGTCAAGGCAAGTCTATAGGAACCAGTGTTACTGTTGTGGCCCGCCAGCGGCCTGCACGGATTGTGGCTGATCCCGATGACAAGGAGGCTAGTGTGGTGTCGCGCCAGCAGCCTGTGCAGCCGGTGCTCGAGTCGGACAGCAAGGAGGTTGAAGAAGATGTGGGGCCAGAGGCAGAGATTCAGCCAGGGCCTTCAGATCCTCCAGAGGCTCCTTCAAGTGAAGAGAGTGAAGTGGAGGAGCCTCTTCTCAATGCATGAGCATGCAGAGCTGCCAAAAGGCAGGAGTGGCTCCTCAGGAGGAGGTCTCCTCGAGAGTAAGGCTTGGGGCTAATCGGCCATTCCCTTAGCCTATTTAAGTTTGCACACAGCTGGCAAACATTGCAGGAAACAACGTGTGTTCGTCCGGTCGTTCGTTGAGCATTTGAGAGTGAATTTTCCTTGCAAACCTGATTTCTGGGCTAATTGCCAACTCTTGTAAGCCTTTATCTAATCTTTGGAATTTCTGGCAGGCTGTTAAGGACATTTTTAGTAATAGCCTGCATTTGAAAATGACTGTGTTTGTAGTAAACGGAGTTGTTCGGAGTTTTGTGTGTGCTACATTTCTTGGGTTCCGTAGCTGGGGCAGAACAGTTACATTAAGAAAAAGGATTAGTGGGGAGTTGTTAGAAACATGGTCTACAGCATCAAGTCAAGCCCCTTCCTCCCCTTAGAATGTTGTCAGGTGCACAGAATCAGCACACCACACATTAAGTTCCAGCTAAGATGATTTATTGCTCGTGCTTCTACTACATAGTGGCCAAAATTGTGGAAACCTTTTGGGAAAAGTGTATTTTTGAGGTTTGATAGCTAACAATACCACTTTTTCTTTTGGAGTTTCAAGATAATCCTATTCCACTGCTGGAATGAATGGCCTGGGAATAGCCCAGACCTTCACCCAATTGAAAATCTATGGAGCCAAGTAAAAAAACTTGTTAGTCAGAAGCAACCCAGCAATAAAACCCAGTTAATAGAAGCCATCATTCCATCTTGGTTTTACATGATAACAGCTGCAGAACTCAAAGACCTGGTTCACTCCATGGGAAGACGTTGTAAGGCCATCATTTATGCTAAAGGTTACTCAACTAAGTATTAACTGACGTGGTGATAATTTTTGTGCATCTCGTTTTTTTCTACGTGTTTCACTTTTCTTCTTTATATTATAACTGCTATTCTAATAGCAAATCCTTCCTAAAAGTGATTGCATTACATTCTTGATTAAATTATCTTCCCATTGATATATAATGTTATGGTACTACTCCAAAAAAAAAGTGGTGTTATTAGCTAGTTTTAGAAAATTCACTTTTCCCAAAAGGTTTCCACAATTTTGGCCAGTACTGTAAGAATCTAATGTTGTGCACTAAATTGGCCCTAGATAAAAGTAAACAAAATTCAAGAGAGGATGGACTTAAACCACTTGTGAGTATGTAATGATTCTAAACTGATAACTCTCTTGACTCTGCTCCCCCCCCAAGCTTTTCCTGTCCTTCTCTGATCCTCCTGGATGGTATTCTACCCTCCTGATTCCATTCTACTGAAGACAGCCTCAAGGAGATCGGGACAGATAGAGGTGCAATTGTGTGGACAGGTGTGATTTCAAGTGAAAGTTTGATTGGGAAGATAAGATTGCATTACTCGAGTTGATTTTATACGGGAGGTTAATAGGAGATGACAGACAATTGCTGCTCTCTAAATCCAGGAGTTGTCGTGCAAGTGAGTCTATTAGTGGCTTGATGACTAACGCAATATGTTGGAAGATGTACGAACAGGCGGAAGAGGTGCTGATGGGATTCAACTGACCCATTCTACTGGAGGTACCAGGTTGCGCCTTGTTTTAAAGCTGTCTCCTCTTCACCTTCACAGGTGCATCATCCTGACTCTGAAGCCAGGGGTAAAATTCAGCAGATTCTGGAGAACCAGCAGTGGAAATTTGAGTAGTTCAGAGAACCTGCAAATACCACTTCTGGCTGGCCCCACAGTATTTATTTATTATTTATTTATTAGTTCGATTTATATGCCGCCCTTCTCCAGAGACTCAGGGCGGCTTACAATGCGTTAAAAGCAATAGCCTTCATACTTTTGTATATACCTGCTTAGTAGGGCTTTTTTGGCCCCCTCTAAGCGGTGTTCTATTTTATACAAAGTCACCTTATTGCCCCCACAATCCGGGTCCTCATTTTACCTACCTCGGAAGGATGGAAGGCTGAGTCAACCTTGAACCTGGTGAGATTTGAACTCGCAGTAATTGCAGGCAGCTGGTGTTACTTAACTGCACTTTAGTCTGCTGCGCCACCAAGGCTCTTGTTGGAGAGTGGGGGTGGGAATGGGGATTTTGCAGTATCCTTCCCCCTGGAGTGGGGTGGGAATGGAGATTTTGCAGTAGCCTTCCCCTGCCACACCCACCAAGCCACGCCCACCAAGCCGCATCACGCCCACCAAGCCACGCCCACAGAATCGGTAATAAAAAAAAATGAATTTCCCCACTGTCTGAAGCTCAAACATAAGTTCCACTCTCAAGAAGGCAGTTGTGGAACTTAATCAGCAATCAACCATATTGGCATATCTAGATAAGGAAGAAATGGGAGAATGGCAAGAGACTAAAATAACTATTTGTTTGTTTGTTTGTTTGTCTGTTTATTTATTTTATTTGTTTGTGAAACATGTACAAGATAACAAGTATAGGTATGAACATAAACATGAACAAAGGAAATAAATACAGATAAATGGGGACAGTAGGAGAGGGACGATAGGCACTGTTGGTGTGCTTATGCTCGCCCCCTTTACGGACCTCTTAGGAATGGGGTGAGGTCCACGGTAGACAGTTTAAACCTGGTTTTAACCAGGAAGTAAATGTGTTTTTTACCCTATGTGCATGCACAGGGGGTCTGCACACACGTGACGTGTGAGCGTGCACGAGTGAAGCAAGTGTGTACACGCAGTGCGTGCACTTCCGAACCGGTAAGGAAGGTATGAAGATTTCACCCCTGGATTGAATTCTTAATTTCAGTCTGTTCTCTTCTATTTCTCTGTCTGGTCCAATTTTTCTTTCTGGTTTGGAAGAAGTTCTCAACCTGTTACCTGAGACATCTAATGTTAGGAACTGACCCTGCAGTTCAGATATTTTGGCTGAACATACAGCTTTGCAGGAAAGTGTTTTTATTTTTTATTTTATTTATTTTTTTACAGTGAGCTAAGGCTACTCATCCTCGGTCTGTGTTACCATGACAAATTCAGGCTGGGTCTCCCAAACACATATTACTCTTAGCCATAATGTATTTTGCTTTTAGCGTTGCATGGTCTATGAAGTTTTGTGGCTTGTAATCCATTATGGTATCTTATTTTTATTTAGTTTACCAGCCATTATTGTTTATCAATCATGTTTCATGGCTGATACAAACCCAGCCACTTCCTGTATCTTTGATAAAAGGCTGAAAAAGGCTCTTAGTTTAGCAAAATGTGTGACCCCAGTAAGTGATGCTGTTTTAAGAATACTAGCCCGTTTTTTTTAAAGTGTGCAAATATTTGCATGCAAGAAATCCCACAAAATCCCTCTCAAGATTGTGATAATAGCATAGCATAGCATCTATCTATCTATCTATCTATCTATCTATCTATCTATCTATCTATCTATCTATCTATCCATCCATCCATCCATCTTCTATCCATCCACCCACCCACCCACCTCCCTACCTACTTCTATCTATCTATCATCTCAGGAGTGGGATCCTACTGGTTTAACAACCGCTTCGCTGAGCACGCTTCAGCCAAACCGGTACGAACCGGTAGAATACCACCACTGTATCATCTATCTATCTATCTATCTATCTATCTATCTATCTATCTATCCATCCACCCATCCATATTCTAGCCATCCATCTACTATCTCTTTCTCTCTCTCTCTCTCCCTCCCTAACTACCTACCTATTACCTACCCACCTATCTATCATCTATCCATCTACTTTCTATCTATCATCTATCTATCTATCTATCTATCTATCTATCTATCTATCTATCTATCCATCCATCCATCCATCCATCTATCCATATTCTATCCATCCATCTACTATCTCTTTTTTCTCTCTCTTTCCCTAACTACCTATCTTTACCTACCTACCTACCTACCTACCTACCTACCTACCTACTTCGCCCCCAATAGTCAGTGATGGCGTCAACTGGCTATATCGGGACGTCGGAAACCACAGCCACTCGGTCTTGGATGGGTTGAGCCTGAGCCTGTTCCTCCCCATCCAGATCCGTACGGCCTCCAGGCACCGGGACATCACTTCAATATATATATTTGTTTTCTCAGGTTTTTGCGTGTGTTTGTATGTAGGTCTTTGGTTATTCGGGTCTTCTCCCACGTAAAATTGGAAGTGTCTTGGCAACGTTTCGACGAAGTCTCATTTGTCATCTTCAGGCTGGTGTTCTCGGCTTCGTGCTTCCAGGAGCAAATTCTATATATATAGGCACCGCCCTGAATCCTTCGGGAGATAGGGCGGTATCTATCTATCTATCTATCTATCTCTATCATCCATGCATCATCTATCATCCATCTACCATCCATCTACCATCCATCTATCATCCATCTGTCTGTCTATCTGTCTATCTATCCATCTATCCATCCATCCATCTATCCATCCATCTATGTGTCTGTCCATCAGTCCATCCATCCGTCTATATCATCTATCATCCATCTACCATCCATCATCTGTCTGTCTATCTATCTATCTATCTATCTATCTATCTATCTATCTATCTGTATCATCCATGCATCATCTATCATCTACCTATCATCCATCCATCCATCCAACCATCCAACCATCCATCCATCCATCCATCCACTTATCTATCTATCTATCTATCCATCCATCCATCCATCCATCCATCCATCCATCCATCCATGTGTCCGTCCATCAGTCCATCCGTCCATCCATCCGTCTATATCATCAATCATCCAGCTTCTCTTTGTCTGACGTTTCCACAAGACAAACTATTTTGCAAAAGCACGGACTTCACTCTTGACCATCAGTCCTTGCTGGTAGCTACTACCTTAGCTGGCCTTTTAAGCATTGCTGAACTTTCAGCTTGTCCTGGGAACATCTTCTCACTTGCACGACGTGGCCATTTTTGGCAGCAGTAGATCAGCTTCTGCACCATGCCCACCAATTTATGAAATTTGGCAGGTCACGGTGGACTAGTCCAGGGGTCACCAACCTTTCGGACCTCATGGACCACTAAATTTATAAGTTTAAATCCCGTGGACCATTAATATGATCTGCTTAATGACTGGCTGAGTGGGCATGGCTAGGTGGTCATGTGACTGGGTGGGCATGGCCAACTTGGTGTCACTCATGTCGAGAGGCCCCTTGCCGGCCTCTACTCACCCCTCCCATTTCAGCCACTACTCACCTCCCCGCCCAGGTTCCTTAGGGCCCCAACAGGAAGCAGTTGTTGGGGCTAAGCAGCCACCACGAGAAAGAGTTGGCAAAACATCTCAATTCAAATTGGATCTGACTGAGAAGGAGGCTCAGCAGAAGCACCTCACTGAGGACTAGGAGCATAGGCTTTCCAAGCAGAGGGAAGACTTGCGGGAATGCAAGGCCAGGTACCGGTGCCTGGAGGCTCAGTGGGCTGAGATGGTTAGCCAGTTCCAGGCCATGATACAGTCCTACTGGAACAAGGCCCTCTGGCTCTTTGCCACCAGTGGCACTTTTCTCCAGCCTTCGTCCAAAGCCCCACACCAGGAGGCTAAAGCAGACCCCGAGTCAGAATTTCTGCCCCCCTCCGACCCACACAAAAAGACCCCGAAGGGGGAGACTCTCTGCAGCAACACAAGCGTTCATTGCATGGATCCGGCCCAGGGGCCATAGTTTGAGGACCCCTGATTTAGTGCAATATAAAAAAATGCAAATAATTTTTCTGTGGACTCCCAAAATTTTCTCACGGACCACTAGTGGCCCATGGACCACCAGTTGGTGACCGCTGGACTAATCTATGAGCCTGATAACCTAATTGCACTTAGGAGACCTCTTGGGATTTCTCCACATCTGGTAACTGATGACTTTGGAGGCATTACTGTCGCTGAAGTGTGATCCACTTTAGAATCGACAATTGGTGAGGTTCAACAGCTTCTCTTTGAGGTTACTAGCTGAGAACCGATCCCTTATTTTGTCCCACTGCAGAGATTTTGTTAAGGCAGCTCTTTTTAAAAAAAATATAATTTTATTTATATATTTTTCTTTACCATCCAAAAGTGCTTGGTGAACAGTATATTGTCTGGGTCAATATATCTTACACACAATTCTCGTAGTGATAGTACCATTTAAATATACATAATCTTTCAGCTTCTCACATTTGTGTATACATAGCAATTATAATATGTTCTATCATATTTCAGTATACATAATACTATTTTCACAATTTCTACTTTCTACTTGTTTTTTCTAACACTTAATAACCACCATGTTAAAAAAAAATATTCTATATCTATCCATCATCTCTTGCCCTTTTTAGAATTTCAACTAGGCTCAAATCAAGTGTTAATAAGAATTTGGGCCTAGCGCTTTATGTGAATCCAGTCATGGCAGTTTTTAAACCATGTATGTTTTTGCGCCTTATGGAAATGCAGCCAGTTTTTATTCCCCCCCCCCCAAAAAGTATAATCAGTGAATTCAGTCAGTGTCTCAGGAAGATAAATGAATGGTGTGTCTTAATATAGTATGACTAGTCATTTCATTAGCTTCTTTCTCCACTTGCGATTAATTCTTCTGAGTACCTTCAAAAATGTGTCTGACTGCAGAATTTTAGCTGCTTGGGACTTCTTAGAAGTACATCCCTGGGACAGCAAATTGAAGAAGATGGACTGTTTTCCAACATTAGTTCACTGTGAACAAGGTCATAATGCCTTTTCTGTGTGCCCTGTAGAACACCCTTCTCCTTACACCAGGAGATTCCACATCCTTTTAACCTTCCACAAACCCTCTAAACCTTTCTTTAACCTTCCTTGGATCCAGGAGATCCCTCATTGTTTAACCTTCCACAAAGCCATGGAAGAGACATAAGATTTTAGTTTTAGAAGTGGTTTGTCATGTACCACTGAATCAAAGGCTTTACAGAAGTCTATATAAATTGTGTTTATTGCTTTACCCTGGTCGAGTTGTGAAGTCCATATGTTTTTTGCAGTGTAAGAATGTGTTTCTTCCCCAAACCCCCAAAACTTTAACCTTAGACTGTCTACTGTTGACCTCACCCCATTCCTAAGAGGTCTGTAAGAGGCGTGCATAAGCGCAACAGCGTGCCTACCATCCCTGTCCTAATGTTCCCTTTTATTCGTATCCATTTCATGTATTCATAATCATGTTTATACTTATATCTGTTATCTAATACATGCTTGATAAAATAAAATAAATAAAATAAATAAATAAATAAATAAGATGAAGTCAAAGCTGGACATTGGCGGTGTTGAGTGCATCAAAGGGGAAGGGATTGTGGCACTCAGGTTTTTGTTTCTGTTGTTATTGTTGCATGACATTTGGCTTGATATAGCAGTTGTGAGCCCCCCCATAGTTGTGCTTTCAAAAATGAGCTACCCCGCAAGGCTGCGATCACCATTTAAAACACCCCCCCTTGTACCGTGTTTCCCCGAAAATAAGACCCTGTCTTATATTTTTTTTTGAACTTCAAAATAAGCGCTTGGCCTTATTTTCAGGGAGGTCTTATTATTTTGGGGCGCATGGAGCAAGATGGGGCTCCTCTTGCCATCTTACCTGATTTCCAGCTCTGCATTTAAATATTTTTGGGAAGGGCTTATTTTTGGGGGGAGGCTTATTTTAGCGCATGGTCCCAAAAGTCCGGTTGTTCTTATTATCAGGGGATGTCTTATTTTCGGGGAAACAGGGTAGATGGCACCATCCAACCCTTCCCTACAGGGAATTCCACCTGGCAGTATACGGTGGCAGAAGTCCAGCATGTCTTGTTGCCTATTGGAGCAGAAGACTCTGTGCATCATTAGTTGGTGGTTGAGCTTGTCTTGTAGCCTTAGGTGAAATTCCAGTCAGATGCATAATTCGTTTTGCGTGCAAGACACTTCCAGGACCCTATTTCCGGTGGTTCCAGAGTGACGGAAAAAAATGCCTTTGGAGATGATGCTTTTTCAGGTGTAGTTCTCCTACGAGAAAGAGGAAGAGAAGAGGAGAAGAAAACAACTACAACAACAAAAGCTTCCCTTTCAATCTCTTTGCATTGAAAAATTATCTTGGCAGACTTTTTTGGAACACGCTTAACACTTCGCGCCTTCTGCAAATCCATTTAGGGTGCCGAGTTCAGCCAAACCGGTAAAAATAGATCTCTCTTATTCTTTTTTGGAAATCTGGGTTGAATTTAAAAATAAATCAATTAACTGTATCCTTCTAAAATCGTTTAAAATGAAACGGGAACAAAGAGAATTCTGGATTCGCTTCTCTTCTTCAATATACAAATTAGTGATCTTCTTATCCAGTACTCTGAATTGAAGTCGTTTTTTTCCAAACAAAATAAGGAAATCACGGGAGGCGTAGTCGATTCCTGAATTAAGGATTATCAGTGATGCAATAGGTCATGTATTGTATTTGTTGTTGTAGCAAATTATGAATATTTATGATTCTTTTGACTAAGCAGCATGGGTACTTTTCCATCTCGTGGAAAAAAAAACAACAGAATTTTGCCTATAATTACCATTTGTGGAACTGAAAACTGCTGGGCAATTTAGTTCACAGGGCAGTTGGACTTACTTATTATTGGACTGTGGCTCATTCATTATTATCATTAACAAGAATAGCAACTATTTTTCAACGTAGGTGCTATGTACAATGAGTGCAATTTAAAGCATTCACAAATATGAAATTAAACGTTCAAAAATTAATGAGTAGTAAAACATTCATCTCGACACTTACGTGCCCGATGTGATAAATATACTTAAAACTGTTTTTCTGAGGAATTATGAGATTGTAGTCCAACAGATTTGGAAGATAGCAAGTAGGAGAAGGTTGGGCTAATAATAGATGACAGGTGAGAATGTCTGTTGATAGATAGTTGATGTCTCTTTGCATCTGTTGAAGTTTCTGAAGATTCAAGGACATTGTCAGATACAATATACTGAAAGCACTTAACTTCCTTTTCAGTTTCGTTACTTCAATTTGTTTTTTTGGGAATATTAGTAGATACAAATGACTATAGTGAGTACATGATTTTTGATTTGATTTTTTTTTTTTTTGACATGTCTACAGAAATCCATGTATTAAGAAATGGTCTTCGTTAGTCATAATGGAGAAGGGACAAGATATGCGACTTGCATCTCCAAATTGTCATCCTTGAGTCAGTCCTTTCTGTAGAAGAGGAGGCTCTTATGAACCTTCTTCTCTAGGAGGTTACCTCTGAATAAATTGGGTTGCAGGTAATAGTTACCTGAGAACTCAAAAGGGACATTTTTACCCCTTCTCTCTTTTAAGATAAAAGGTAACCAGAATGGAAATCAAGTTGGGAATGGGAAAGACAGAAGAGAAAGAGAGAGTGAGAGAGAGACACAGAGAGAATGAAGTAAAGAAAGAAACAAGGAAGGAAGGAAGGAGGGAAAGAGAAAGAAAGAAAGAGAAAGAAAGAAAGAAAAAGAAAAGGAAAAAAAGAAAGAAGAAAAGAAAGAAGGAAGGAAGGAGGGAGGAAAAGAAAGAAAGAAAAAGTAAGAGAGAGAGAGAAAGAAAGAGAAGGGAGGGAGGAAGGAAGGAAGGAAGGAGGGAAAGAGAAAGAAAGAAAAAAAAAGAAAGAAAAGGAAAGAAAGAAGGAAGGAAGGAGGAAGGGAAAGAAAAGGAAAGAAAGAAAAGGAAAGAAAGAAAGAAAAAAAGAAAGAAAGAAAGAGAAAGTAAGAGAGAGAAAGAAAGAAAGAGAAGGGAGGAAGGGAGGGAGGAAGGAAGGAATTAAAGGCGACCTCACCCTTTTGCAAAGGGAAGGACAAAAGTTTGACCTTTAATAATGTGGTTATGATCCTTTGGATCGCCTTGGATACACCTCCTTGTGTGTGTGTGTGTGTGTGTGTGTGTGTGTGTGTGTGTGTGTGTGTGTGACACACACACACACACACAAACACACACACACATCGGTTCTCCAATCTGTTGGAAGAAATATTCCTGAAGCTAGGCTGAGTGAGTTAAGATCTGGGGGGACTGCTTGTAACTCTGGACTTTCCTCAAAAGTGCTCCTGAAACGATCCCTGTTCCAATGGGATGGAAGGAGGTGCGATTGTGTGAAAGGTACCAAATTCATCGAAGGGCATTTTGAACGAACCTTAGAAAGCCGTGCGAAAGGAACCACACGGACGATCTATCCTTCGTCTTCCTCCTTCTGGGAGACCGGGTTTGGCTGGGTTGCCATTCCGATGCCAAAGGTATCCTCTGGGTCCTGAACCTTCCATGCAAAAACAAAATGAAAGTTGCGTCTTTCTTGCGTTCTCGATCACGCCCATTTGGTGGAAGTAGATCTCTTTCTAATCGGATTGGCTGATGGTGTTAACAGCTAGGATCTGTCCGTCCTCTTTTTGCAGAGTGAGGGTTCTGGCACTCCATGGAGAGATCCCAGGGGTCTCTTTTGGTGGTTGTGGGTACAGTGCAGGGGTGGGTTCTACTTACCATTACTACCGGTTCGCAACGGAAGCTTCTGCACATGTGCAGATCGTCCATTATGACGTCTGGGCGGGTGGATGGAGCCTCCTGCCACTTTTATTACCGGTTCGCCAGAACCGGACAAAACCCGGAGCAACCACCCAATGTACAGTGGGCATTTTGGTTATCAGGAATTTAGGGCTGGCTTGAAGCCGTGCCATGTGCCCCAGAAACTCATTAATTCTGTAACGCCGGCTTGTGCCCATTTGGCATATTGAAGGAGAATGCCGTGTTCATTATTTCACATTTTCCAAATCTTGTCCGTCTGGTTAAAAATAGCACTTCTTGAACGAGTTAAGCCCACCGCTGCTTCTTGTTCGGTCCCCGTTCTTTCCTTTTAATGAAATCCTGAGTAGCTCATGCGGTTAGCTTGCATGAAGGGGAAATGACTGCCTCGCTTTGCAAATGCACTGCTAGGGGAAGCATCTTGGCATCGCTCAGAAGGATTATAATTTGCTGTTAGGAGAGTGATGTCATCTCTCTGGTGACAGACACAGCTTTCTCGTTTTAGAGGAAAACCTACGTAGAGCTGGTGATAGCAATAGCACTTAGACTTATATACCGCTTTACAGTACTCTACAGTTCTCCCTAAGTGGTTTACAGAGTCAGCCTCTTGCCCCCAACAATCCGGGTCCTCATTTTACCCACCTCCGGAAGGATGGAAGGCTGAGTCAACGTTGAGCTGGTCAGGATAGAACTCCTGGCTGTGGGCAGAGTAGCCTGCAATACTGCATTCTAACCACTGTGAAGGGAGGAAGAAGGAAGGAAGGAAGGAAGGAAGGAAGGAAGGAAGGAAGGAAGGAAGGAAGGAAGGAAGGAAGGAAGGAAGGAAGATAGCAATAGCACTTAGACTTATATACCGCTTTACAGTGCTCTACAGTTCTCCCTAAGCGGTTTACAGAGTCAGCCTCTTGCCCCCAACAATCTGGGTCCTCATTTTACTCACCTCGGAAGGACGGAAGGCTGAGTCAACGTTGAGCGGGTCAGGATAGAACTCCTGGCTGTGGGCAGAGTTAGCCTGCAATACTGCATTCTAACCACTGTGAAGGGAGGGAGGGAGGAAGGGAGGAAGAAGGAAGGAAAGGAAGGAAGAAAGGAAGGAAGGAAGGAAGGAAGGAAGGAAGGAAGGAAGGAAGGAATGAAGGAAGGAAGGAAGGAAGATAGCAATAGCACTTAGACTTAAATACTGGTTTATAGTGCTTTACAGAGTCAGCATCTTGCCCCCAATAATTTGGGTCCTCATTTCACCCACCTCGGAAGGATGGAAGGATGAGTCAACCTTGAGCCTGGTGAGATTCGAACTGCCAAATTGCAGTCAGCCAGCAGTCAGCAGAAGTAGCTTGCAGTACTGCACTCTGACCACTGTGCCACCATGGCTTATGGTCCATGGCAGAGGATATCAAACAGTCCTTGGCATGGAGAAAGAAGTGTTAGTAATATTGAAATTACTAATTACATGGAGAAAGATATATTGGTAATATTGACCTATCAGTACTGTTTTATAAATCCTTAGTAAGGCCAACACCTGGTGTACTGCATCCAGTTTTGGTCACCACTTTACAAAAAAGATTTTGAGACTTTGGGAAAAAGTGCAGAGAAGAGCAACTAAGTTGATTAAAGGCCTGGAGACAAAAAAATCATATGAAGAAAGGTGAAAGGAATTGGATATGGCTAGTCTAGAGAAAAGAAGGACTAGGGGTGACATGATAGCAATATTTGATGGGCTGCCACAATCAACTTATTTTCCAAAGCACCAGAAAGCAAGACAAGAAACAACGGATGGAAACTAATCAAGGAGAGAAGCAACCTGGAATTAAGGAGAAACTTCCTAACAGTGAGGACAATTAGCTAGTGGAACAGCTTGCCTTCAGAAGTTGTGGGTGCTTCATCACTGGAGGTATTTAAGAGCCACCTGTCTGAAATAGTATAGGGTCTCCTACTTGAGCAGGGGATTGGACTAGAAGACTTCCAAGGTCCCTCCCAGCTCTATTCTGATCGAAGACGTTCCTCGACCTATTCCTATTCCAAAGTACGATCATGTAAGACTACAGGTAGTCCTTGATCTACGACCTGTTCAAAGTTATGATCGACCTCCCTGGTGGTTCTTAGAGGTGCTGAGATCTGGTCCCAAAGTTCTTCTGTAGGGGATCCTGCAACAGAAGCTAGAATGCCGGCCCTTCTCAGGAACATCTTCTGGACCCGGGGTCTCCAACCTTGGCAACGTTAAGACTTGTGGACCTCAATTTCCAGAGTTCCTCAGCCAGCTTTGCTGGCTGAAGAACTCTGAAACTTGAAGTCCACAAATCTTAATGTTGCCAAGGTTGGACACCCCTGTTCTGGATTATCATGAGGTGGAGATTTTCTTGTTTTATGCTGATCCATGTTCCTTCTTTCCGGCAACACTTAACTTTTGCATTCATTCCCAGAAACCAATAGTTCCACTTCTTGTCAAAACAGTTGCAGACATCAGTATCCACTCCGGCAGGAAATGGAATCAAAAGCACTTAAGGTCACTAGAATGGATTTTTACCTGAGCCTTACAAGATTGCCAGCCGTATTCCCGGAGGAACAAGCGAGTCTAGTTGTCCACGGCCTTGTCGATTTTAGGCAGACAAGGGTCTCATGTGGCGAGGCGTTTGCGTGCTTGTGCGCTGAGAAATCATTAAACGCTTGCTGAATTACCGGCATCTTCCTGTCAGCTGAGCCCACAAGGAAGGGCCTCGAAATACAATCTAGTTAAGAGCCCTTTTTTTACACTTGGTAGTTGCTTGAGAGATGGAGCTCCTGGTGAAAGGTTGGAAATGATCAGCAAGGCCTCTAGATCAGAGTTTCTCCACTTCAGTCATTTTAAGTGGCATTGACGTCAACTCCCAGAATTCCTCAGCCAGGATGAGTGGCTGGGGAATTCTGGGAATTGAAGCCCACCCATCTTCAAGACGCCAAATTTGAGAAACACTGATCTAGGCCATGGCTACATGTGGGTTAATTCCAGGGGTGAAATCTAAAATATGTTACTACCGGTTCTGTGGGCATGGGGTGGGGGGGGGTAATGTGACTGGGTGGGCATGGCCAACTTTTTTTTTTTAACTTTTCAAAGCATTTTTTCTAATGCTTTGAAAAGCCTCTGCTGATCAGGCAACTCAGCTGGGATCATCAGAGACTTTTCAAAGCATTTTTTTTACCACCTCTTCAGCCAAGAGGTTGCAGAAAAAAATGCTTTGAAAAGCCTCTGACGATCCCCAGCTGAGCCGCGCGATCATCAGAGGCTTTTTTTTTTTTTTACTTTTAAAAGCATGTTTTTCGTCAGAAGAGGTTGTGGAAAAAATGCTTTTAAAAGTAAAAAAAAAAAAGCCTCTGATGATCCTGCAGCTCAGCTGGGCATGGGAGTGGGGGAGGTGGCAGAGGGATTTTTGCTACCAGTTCTCCGAACCACCCGCCACCATCGCTACCGGATCGGGCGATCTGGTTCGAACCGGAGCATTTCACCCCTGGTTAATTCCACAGGTTATGCAGGCTGAAAAATTCTGGGTGTTGGTTTCCATATCTAGAGTTCTCTGCAGTTGGGACTTAACTATGGCTTAACTATGATTAAGCCATCTATGAACAAATGTACTGTTTAATTGCAACCATTTGCTTTGGACATACTTTGTTCTGCAAATCACAAAAATAATGGGGATTTTGTAGCCCAGATGTGGTAGCCATACAATGGTTCGTTTCATCAAGTGTGAGGATACCTTAGTGTAGATGGGTTTGATCCGTGATGGCGAAACTATGGCACACCAGCTGCTCTTCTGGTTTCCAGTGTGCACATGCACGCCAGCTAGCTGGTCTTCGCGGGTGCCGGAGCGCCGGAAAACGGCCTGAAAACAGCCCAAAAAATGACCAAAAAACAGGCTGGTTTTGGGCCGTTTTCAGACCATTTTTCTGGCCAAAAAATGGTCTGAAAACGGCCCGAAAAATGGCCAAAACTGGCCAAAAAACAGGCATGTGTGTGCCAGCCAGCTGGTTTTTGGGTTTCCAGCACTCCCGCGCATACACATGCACACACATGTATGCGTGTTCTGGTTTGGACACATGGTGATGAAAATGTCCACCATCACTGGGTTAGATCCTTACTCCTTAAGTAGAACTCCATATCCTTCACTTGACTTCTTCATTCTGTGTCGTCTTCTTCTTGCTGTCTGCTGGGTTGGTCTGTCTATCTGTCTGTCTTGCAACTAGAAAGATGTCAAAGGAGAAAGAGTGATCTTGATGCTCATCAAGAGATACGAGAACTGGAGATTTTGCCAAAATGCATCAAGTCTTTGGCTTGCTAGAGCTAGCCATGGAAGACCACCAGGTCCACCTTGGAGAGATGCTGCAATGACTTTGGATCAGTGATGGCTTGGATCAGCACCAGTCTTCCACGGTGACAACTTCTAGCTAGGAAATATGAAACTAGCTAACCTACGTGGTCAGTTTGCCTGGGCTATTGCTATTCTTCCCAGCATTGATCCAACACTTCACCAAGTCTCTAAAAGTTAATCACAAACCCTCCATAAAGAGTAGCTAAAGTCTCCCCATTTGATGGGGTTTGATGGGTCATATTTAATGATTTATAATTATATAATAATAACCATATTATTTATCTTATCTTTTCTTATATGTACTCCGAGAGCGTATGCACCAAGACAAATTCCTTGTGTGTCCAATCACACTTGGCCAATAAAGAATTCTATTCTATTCTATTCTATTCTATTCTATTCTATTCTATTCTATTCTATTCTAGTCTAGTCTAGTCTAGTCTAGTCTAGTCTAGTCTAGTCTAGTCTAGTCCAGTCCAGTCCAGTCCAGTCCAGTCCATTCCAGTCCATTCCAGTCCATTCCAGTCCATTCCATTCCATTCCATTATTAGCAGTGTTGCAATATCTAAGGAGCTGCCCCCCCAAAAGGAGGTCAGCCTATTTTGTAAAGCACCTTACAATAGGACAAGAAGCAATGGGTGGAAACTAATCAAGGAGAGAACTGACCTAGAACTAAAGAGAAATTTCCTCACAATTAGAACATTTAATCAGTGCAACAATTTGCCTCCAGAAATTGTGGGTGCTCCATCACTAGAAGTCTTGAAGAAGACATTGGACCATCATTTGTTCTGACGTAGGGTCTCCTGTTGAGTGGGGGGTTGGATTAGAAGACCTCCAATGTCCCTTCCAACTCTGTTATTCTGTTTAAACAAGTCAGACAATAAATATTGCTAAAATTGCTGAAGCGAAGGGTTGATTTTTGGATTTCTGAAATGGACCAGGCAGGAGAATCCGATTGTTATTTTTGACTTGTGGGAGGACTGTGGCCCCTGTGAGTTGGATTCGCCTCTGGATTGGAAATTAGCTCCACGGAGGACCAATTGTGCTGCCTCTCTATTCCTTAAGAAGGGAATCTTCGTTTTTTTTCTTTCCCTGGCCTCCATGAGGGTGGAAGGGGCAGACAGGCGATCTCCGGAATCTACATCTTTCTATGGTTGACCAATGGAAGAGAAGGGGATTAACAGATTAACAGAGTTGGAAGGAACCTTATAGGTCATCTAGTCCAACCCCCTGCTCAAGAGGGAGACCTTACACCATTTCTGACAAATGGCAGTCCAATCTTTTCTTGAAAGTCTCAAGGGATGAAGCTCCCACAACTTCCGAAGGCAACTTCTGTTCCACTAGTTGATTGTTCTCCCTGTCAGAAAGTTCCTCCTCATTTCTAGGTTGAATCTCTCCTTGGTCAGTTTCCATCCATTATTCCTTGTCTGGCCTTCAGGTGCTTTGGAGAATAGCTTAACCCCTTCCTCTCTGTGGCAGCCCCTCAAATATTGGAAGACTGCTATCATGTCTCCCCTAGTCCTTCTCTTCACTAGACTAGCCATGCCCAGTTCCTGCAACTGTTCATTGTATGTTTTAGCCTCCAGTCCCCTAATCATCTTGGTTGTTCTTCTCTGCACTCTTTCTAGAGTCTCAACATCTTTTTTATAGTATGGTGACCAAAACTGGATGCAGGATTCTAGGTGTGGTCTTACTAGGGCTTTATAGAGTGGTATTAGTTCCTCCCTTGATTTTGATTGTATCCCTCTGTTAATGCAATTTAGGATTGCATTGGCTTTTTTGGCTGCCTCTGCCAACACCCAATGTCATTTCCTCTGCCGGCGGCCTGTCATCTACACTGCAAATACAGTGATAAAGAGACACATCCTGGGGGTGGGGGGGTGGGGGGGGTTTAGACAAAAGAGTGAGCGGTGCCATAGGGTAGATGGTTTTGTTGAAGAGGGATGTTGAGAGGTGGCACCCTCTTCTGAATGGGCACCTAGTTGGGCTTGGTCTTCTCTCCAGCTCTTTCCCTTGATGCTTTCTCCAACAGTCCAAGCAGAAACAGACCATTGGCAGTTCAGTCCCCTCCCTCGTTTCCTTTCCTCTCCTCTCTGCTTTTTCTTCCCACCGGCATCTAAGCCCCTTTCTCAGTGTAGCTTCATCATCTCTCTTGCAAACTAGCATCAGGGAGTGTGGGTGTATGGGGAGAAGCAGGGAGGGGTGGGGGAAAAGAGGCGAGCAGGAATATGGTTTCTCTGGGCATTCCCACCTGTCCTTTCTCCATCCCATCCCGGAGGGATTTCTCGCACCGTAAGCTCGCGTGGCCCCATCGGAGCCAGTTGCTGGTTAATGCCTTGTCTCGTGGGTGCCAAAAATAGACTCGCTGGCGGACCAGACTCCTGTTGTGGAAAAAACGGTGATGTCATCTCGGGCCAATCAGCAACAGCCCAGCAGGGAAGTGATGATGGTGATGCTGGGTGGGGAGGGGATGGAGGAAAGAGATGAGCGAAGAGCAGTTCATTATCTTTCTTTCTTTTTTCTTTTTTGAGGAAGCTATTTTATGGCTTGTCTGGAGAAAGTCAGGAGCAAAAACCTTCTAGCTGCAGATTGCCGTTAGAAACGGGAGATGGCTAATGGCTGCAGGACCTTGGAATCTGTCGAGAGAAATGCGAGTGCTTTGCATCCGTCCAATTTTTTGCCCGTGGTAGTAACTAGTTCGGGGAAGTGGCTGTCAATCACTTATATTTTATGGTGGGGGGGGGCGAGGGGAGGGGAAATGTGATCGAGAGAGAGAGAGAGAGAGAGAAAAAAAAAGTATCCTCTCCCCAGATGTTTGATCGTTTGGATGGACACCAATGCAGTGCCTCCGTTTTTATTTTATTTATTTATTTATTTATTTATTTTTTATTTTATTTTTTTTAATTTGATTTATATGCCGCCCTTCTCCGGAGACTCAGGGCGGCTTACAGTGCGTTAAGCAATAGCCTTCATACTTTTGTATATTTATACAGAGTCAGCTTATTGCCCCCACAAACTGGGTCCTCATTTCACCTACCTTAGAAAGGATGGAAGGCTGAGTCAACCTTGAGCCTTGGAGAGATTCGAACCAGCAGTAAATTGCAGGCAGCTGTGTTAATAACAGGGTGCTTTAAACCACTGTAGTACCAAGGCTCTTTTTACTTATTTATTTATTGGTTCAATTTATATGCCGCCCTTCTCCGGAGACTCAGGGCGGCTTACAATGCGTTAAGCAATAGCCTTCATACTTTTGTATATACCTGCTTAGTAGGGCTTTTTTTGCCCCCCCCCAAGCGGTGTTCTTTTTTATACAAAGTCAGCTTATTGCCCCCACAATCCGGGTCCTCCTTTTACCTACCTCGGAAGGATGGAAGGCTGAGTCAACCTTGAGCCTGGTGAGATTTGAACTTGCAGTAATTGCAGGCAGCTGGCAGCTAAGTGCTATTTTAACAGCACTTTAGTCCGCTGCACCACCAAGGCTCACAAGGCGTTCCAAAAGTCACATGAATTACCCAGCTGTGCTTCTTCTCAGTTTAGGCTTTATTAGCTCAAATGTCATTGACTAGGTTACCTGCAGGCTCCTGCAACATGCACAAGAGTGGTGGGTTTCAAATTTTTTTACAGCCGGTTCTGTGGGTGTGGCTTGGTGGGCGTGGCATGGCTTGGTGGCCGTGGCAGGGGAAGGATACTGTAAAATCACCATTCCCTCCCCAATCCAAAGAGCTTTGGTGGCGCAGCAGACTAATGCACTGTTATAGTAGCACCAGCTGCCTGCAATTACTGTGAGTTCAAATCTCACCAGGCTCAAGGTTGACTCAGCCTTCCATCCTTCTGAGGTAGGTAAAATAAGGACCCGGATTGTTGGAGGCAATAAGCTGACTTTGACACCTCTGCCCTATATGATCCCACCAACAGTTTAACTAAGCCTCTCAGTCTGCATACCGGGGCAGGTAACACTGTAATTGGAAACAAAAACAAGGACCTCAGTTTTGAGAGTGGACGTCTTTATGGCACCCAGGTGTGCCCTGATGTTTATTGAAATAAGAAACAAAAATCCAAGTGTAGGGCAGCATTCAGATCTAAGTAGGCATGGAAGTTGGCTCCTTGATGGTGGGAAGGGATGGTGGAAGTGGCCGTTGAAATAAGGTCACCTGGAAAGAGCATGGATCTGACCAGGAACAGTCCAGGAGGCCATTCCTAGTTTCAAGATCTATTACTTCTACTTGGTCCTGGATGGAGCTGATTATCTAGGCCAGGGTTCAGCAACCTGCTGCTCTGAAGCCACATGTGGCTCTTTCACCCCTCTGCTGTGGCTCTGTGTCAGCCAAAATATGCCTCACAACCGCCAATGTGTGACACCTGCTTGCACATGATTTATTGAGCTTTTCAACCTCCAGTAGGCCAACCATGGATAAATCCAAGAAAATAAAAGTTTCAGAAGAAAACAAAATGTAGTTTCATTCAACTACGTATGCTAGTTTTGTGGCTGCTCAAGAAATAGTCAGGACACGGGAAAGGTTTTGTGGCTCCCGGTGTTTTCTTTTCTGTGGGTCCAAATGGCTCTTTGAGTATTTAAGGTTGCAGACCTCTGATCTAGGCCTACTTCGGCCTGGTTCCTGGCCAGCTTGGGATGGAGAGAGCTTTCCTGTTCGATCTGTAAGAAGAAATATGGAGACTGTATATCTCTGTTAGTTCTTCTGAACTTCTTGCAACATTGAATGGTGTGACGTTTGTTCTTTCTCAATGCATTTTGTTTTGTTTGTAAATCCTTTTGTGGTGATTTTAGGCCTGTTTGGCTAAGCCTACTTGAAGGTAGTGCTGAAGGTGTAATGTACCATTTCTTTGCTCCTGGCCCAAGGACTCTGCTTGATGTCCATATTTTTAAGACATTTGTAGTCCATGATTTCTAAGAGCTACATGCATCCATTGGGGAGACCACCAAGTCTCTTCTCTACTCTAAAGATACATTGAATTCCATTTTTCTTTTCATTGATTGTCAAAGATTTTGTGGGGGATAATGTACTCTTTCCTGTACAGAGTGAAGGACTGCCCATGGCTGAATAATGTGAAGCTCAGGAAAGGATTTTAGTTTGTGGCTAAAGGTGAAAGGGAAGACCATGAAAAGAAGAACAGAAGAAGAGTTGATAAAAAAAATCTTAAAGTGTGCTGAGATGGATAAATTAACAAAAGAGCTTAAAGAAAAAGAGGATACGGAATATTATATAATCTGGCACAAATGGTATAAGTGGCTGGAGAATAGGAATAACGGAGAAGTAAAATAGGGGTGAAATATAAAAAATGAAAGAATGTATAGAAAATATAGTTAATAGGGGTCTTAATAAATACACTGTAATTAAAAGAGAGGGGACAAGAAGAAACTGGAATAATATAAAGGGAAAAGGGGAAAAATGTAAACGTTAGAAGAAGATCATCACAAAATAGCTGTTAAGAGAGTATATATATAAATGTTGTCTGTCTTGTAATGCCATTTTATGTTATAATAATAAAAAATAAAAATATATAAGAAAAGAAGGACTAGGGGAGACATGATACCAGTGTTCTAATATCTCAGGGGCTGCCCCAAAGAAGAGGGAGTCAAGCTATTCTCCAAAGCACCTGAGGGCAGGACAAGAAGCAATGGGTGGAAACTCATCAAGGAGAGAAGCAACTTAGAACTAAGGAGAAATTTCCTGACAGTTAGAACAATTAACCAGTGGAACAACTTGCCTCCAGAAGTTGTGAATGTTCCAACACTGGAAGTTTTTAAGAAGATGTTGGATAACCATTTGTCTGAGGTGGTGTAGGGTTTTCTGTCTGAGCAGGGGGTTGGACTAGAAGACCTCCAAAGTCCCTTCCAACTCTGTAATTCTGATATCCTATTAACCCAATCCAGCCCAACCCAACTCAAGATCCCCCAAGCGAAACACAAATGGAAATATTTGATTGGCCGGCTGAGCTTTGTTCCTCAGATGTTGAACTGCAACTTCTGGAGTCTCTAACCAGTGAGCGTACTGCCTGGGGCTGTTTAGAGTCGGCGGTTCGAATCCCTAGTACAGCCCTCCTGCGTGAGCAGGGGGTTGGACTAAATGACCTCCAAAGTCCCTTCCAACTCTGTTACTGTTACTCCACGGTAGCTCGACATGATTGTAAGCTTCTGTGCCTTCATGCTTTGGAAGCACGAACGGAGATCTGATTTCTGCATCTCAACAAAGGGAGATCCAATTTTGGATCTTCAGACGTACAGAGGTAGGATTGCAGATTCTGGCGGGAATCCTGGGAGGGAGAGGCTGAAATGGATATGTTAGCTTTGAGATCGGAGCTGCCAAGGCATTGACTGCAACCCTAGTGGTGTCAGTGACTTCCCCATCAAAAACCCTTCCATGAATTTATTTATTTTTTTGGCTCTGAAGGCGGATCAATTTATGAATGGATGCCACCAAGAAGAAAATCACTCCCGGTAGATATTATTAGGCCAGGCAAAGAAAGAGTCCAAGGAAGAATAGTAAAGGAGAAGCCACAGGGCTGTTGCAGAGTCCCTCCTCCCCCTTTCCTCTCCCCACCCCTCCCTGAAGTGAGAAGGAGAGAGAAAAGGGGGCGGAGGTAGGGAGAACATGCCGGAAAGTCACCTTGGAGCGATGCTGAAAGCCTCCGTTCAAATGTTGCCTTGATAAGCTCAGGCGGAGACAACCTTCCTCCAGGATGGAGGGGCTTTGGCGATGTCTGGATATCCCCCATCTTGCCTTCTTTATAAATCACTTTTTTTTTTAATGCACTAACCAGCGCGCACGTTCCTATACATGCAGGAGAATTTCTCCTCTCTGCCTCGGCGCTCCCTTTCTTCCTGAAAAGCTGGAGTCACCTTCAAGCCTTAACCTGCTGCTTGTAAGGGGGCGCGGATGGGCTCTTCCAGGGGAGAATAATGAAAGAGCTGCACGAAAGCATTTGTGACTCTTCCCGGTTAGGAAAAGAAGGTTCAAGAGCTTTCCGAAGACGACCTTGATAGAGTTGTTAAGCAGAGACAATGTGGCTTGGTTGCTTGCCCTCTAAGCAAAATGAAGATTTACTGAAAAATAGGTGTGTGAACCACACACCTTTGCATTAACAGAGGGATGCAATCAAGATCAAATGAGGTATTAAATACCACTCTACAAAGCCTTAGTAAGACCACACCTAGAATACTGCTTTCAGTTTTGGTCACCACACTATAAAAAAGATGTTGAGACTCTAGAAAGAGTGCAGAGAAGAGCAACCAGGATGATGAGGGGACTGGAGGCTAAAACATAGGATGGGCAGTTGCAGGAATTGGGCAGGGCTAGTCTAGTGAAGAGAAGGACCAGGGGAGACAGGATAGCAGTCTTCCAATATTTGAGGGGCTGCCACAGAGAAGAAGGGGTCAAGCTATTCTCCAAAGCACCTGAAGGCTTTGAATACAAAGAATAATGGATGGAAACTGATGCAGGAGAGATTCAACCTAGAAATAAGGAGAAATTTCCTGGCAGGGAGAACAATCAACCAGTGAAAGAGAAGTTGCCTTCGGAAGTTGTGGGAGCTTCATCACTGGACTGGACTGGACTGTTTTGAAGAAAAGACTGGACTGCTGTCTGTCAGAAATGGTGTAGGGTCTCCTGTTTGGGCGGGAGGTTGGACTAGATGACCTACGAGGTCCCTTCCAACTCTGTTATTCCACATTCTGTACGGTATTCTAATAGTTTAGTAGATTTGTATGGCTAGTCTAGGGAAGAGAAGGACCAGGGGAGACATGATAGCCGTCTTCCAATATTTGAGGGGCTGCCACAGAGAGGAGGAAGGGGTCAAGCTATTTTCCAAAACACTTGAAAGCCAGACAAGGAATAATGGATGGAAACTGAACAAGGAGAGATTCAACCTGGAAATAAGGAGAAATTTTAGGACAGGGAGAACAATCAACCAGTGAAAGAGAAGTTGCCTTCGGAAGTTGTGGGAGCTTCATCACTGGAGGCTTTCAAGAAGAAACTGGACTGCCATCTGTCAGAAATGGTGTAGGGTCTCCTGCTTGGGTGGAGGGTTGGACTAGATGACCTACAAGGTCCCTTCCATCTCTGTTAATCTGTATCTCTATTCTGTTTCCTGACATGTTTATCTGTGGTCTTTTTTTTGAGCAGAATACAGGTAATCCTCAACATACGAGCCCAAAATTTATGTTGCTTAAATGAGAAATTTGTTAAGTGAGTTTTGCCCACACTTTACCGCATCTGTTGAGCGAATCACTGCAATTGATTAATCATAGTCACATGGTTGTTAAGTGAACCTGGCTTCCCTACTGACTTTGTCATCCCCTTTTGCAACGATGTGATTCTGGGACACTGCAACCGACTCATAAATGTGAGTCGGTTGCCAGGCATCCGGTGTGAAAAAGTGTAAAAAATGGTCAGAAGTAACTTTTTTTCAATGCTGTTGTAACTTTGAATGGTCATTAAACTGTCGTAAGTCGAGGACTACCTGTAACAGAGTTGGAAGGGACCTTGGAGGTCTTCTAGTCCAAGCAGGAAACCTTATACCATTTCAGACAAATGGTTATCCAACCTCTTCTTAAAGACTTCCAGTGTTGGAGCATTCACAACTTCTTGTGGCAAGTTGTTCCACTGATGAATTGTTCTAACTGTCAGGAAATTTCTCCTTAGTTCTAAGTTGCTTCTCTCCTTGATTAGTTTCCACCCATTGCTTCTTGTCCTGCCTTCAGGTGCTCTGGAGAATAGGTCAACTCGCATTTTCTGGATTCTTGGACTGGCCAGTTCTTTCCCAAATCTCCCAACTATGATCAATTTAGCCATTTTAAAAACCTCTTCAGTCTTAGATTAAAGGTAAAGGTTCCCCTTGCACATATGTGTTAGTCATTCCCGACTCTAGGGGGCGGTGCTCATCTCCGTTTCAAAGCTGAAGAGCTAGCACTGTCTGAAGACATCTCCGTGGTCATGTGGCCGGCATGACTAAATCCCAAAGGTGCATGGAACGCTGTTACCTTCCCACCAAAGGTGGTCCCTATTTTTCTACTTGCATTTTTTTACGTGCTTTCGAACTGCTAGGTTGGCAGAAGCTGGGACAAGTAACGGGAGCTCACCCCGTTATGCGGCACTAGGGATTCGAACCGCTGAATTGCCGACCTTTCTATCGACAAGCTCAGCATCTTAGCCACTGAGCCACCGCATCCCTAACTCAGTCTTAGATAGGTCAAGTCAAAGTGCTGTCAGGATCTCAGTCACTGAGATTCCAGTTTATCCTGGTTACTGGTCTAATCTATCTTTTGGGATTGTACTGTACATTAAGCGATAAACTAACCAAATTGACTAAGTTGGTATGTTTGAAGTCATTTGAACATTTGAACAAGGTTGGCATTCACCACGCCAAGCCAGTTTTACGATTGTAACTGCTGAAGTTGTAAATGATGTGGGATGCAAACACAATTGTTGGATGTAGCCATAAATATGATTTTCTTCCTGGCTTAGGGGAAATTATTGAATTTTCCCCTCTTTTTTTCCCTTTCTCCCCCTTCCCTTTTTTTCCCAGGTGCCCACGGTTTAAGAGAGGAACCCGAGTTTGTGACAGCTCGTGCTCACGAAAGTGTCATCCTCGGATGTGATGTAATCCATCCACTGACTGGCCAACCCCCTCCTTATGTGGTTGAGTGGTTCAAATTTGGGGTGCCCATTCCCATCTTCATCAAGTTTGGGTTCTACCCTCCTCATGTGGATCCAGAATATGCTGGTAAGTTTAAAAAAAAAATACGGAGTCCAAACAATTTTGGAATCAATGTATATGTCACCCATCTTGGCTACTTTAGGTGGCTTACAATCACTCTGTCAGGTTTCGATGTCGTCTCAAATAAAATAAATTGCATTTCCAAACAAATAGTCTTTAAAGAAATCTCTCATTTTATTAAGCACGACAACCTGTCCCCGATCGTGGCGTAGCCAACAATGACTTCCTGACCCAAAAACCTTCCCTTTCCGTTCCCCAATTCTCTGTGTCTCATTGGCCCTCTTCCCAAATCACTCTCCCCATATCTACTACTTCAGCTCCCAGGAATGTCCCCCCTCCCATCTCATCTCCTAGGGGATATTATCTTCAGGGAAAATAAGTAGGTGAGAAGTCAAGTGTCCTCTTGCCAGCTGCCCCCTCTTCTCCTTCTTATGTCAGCACTAGAGTAAATGCAGGTTGAAGTGCTGACACACTCTTTAAAAAAATAAACCTACACCCATATAAAACATCAAACATCAAACATCATCTGCCATCATCAGGCTTTTGCAAAAGACTCCTCACATAAGCCTGATGATGGCAGATGAGATTCTGTCGAAACGTCGCTTCTACCCTATATATATATATCTACGAAAACAAATATATATAAACACCAAATTTATATTTCGCTGCTAAAGAAATAAAGGGAGACTAGTATAGATCTATTTCAAGCTATTTAGCTCTCATCAGCTAGCCATAACTTTACTCTCCCCTCCCCTCCCTTCCCCTCCCCTAGGTAAGGGTATGTAGGGTAGTAAGGGTATGGCTAGCTGATGAGAGCTAAATAGCTTGAAATAGATCTATACTAGTCTCCCTTTATTTCTTTAGCAGCGAAATACACAGTTGGTGGTCTGAACTACTGGTTTGCCTGAACCAGTCCGAACTGGCAGCAGCCCACCTCTGCATAGCTTCCCTTGAAGGATATGACTTTTAGGAATGTGTCCGTTAGCCTGCCTCTGCTTTTGTCACCCACCTCTGAATCTGTTCTGCCCCAGTTATGGACCCCAGAGAATGCAGCACACACAAAGTCCATACAAACCTTAGTTTACTAATTAAGGACTACTAATGAGCTTTCTTAGTAGTTGTTTGAACACAAGTACAGTTTAAATCAGTATTTTCTGAACAAGGGCTGTTAATTTAACTTCATTAACAGCTGACAAGAATCCAAAGAATAATAACTCAATTCTGAGGCACAGTATTTCAGATATCCGTAATCTTACTGTGGTTGGCAGAATGCCCAGAAGCAATTTGCAGGAAAACTGACAAGAGATAAACAAGAGCCGAATCAAACGTTTCTGGAATCAAGACGCGAAGGAATATGAACAAAGTTGTTTCCTGCAAATTGCATCAGTTGTCGTCCTTCCTTAAATAGGCTAGGGGAATGGCCAATTAGCCCCAAGCCTTACTCTCGAGGAGACCTCCTCCTGAGGAGCCACTCCTGCCTTTTAACAGCTCTGCGTGCTCGTGCATCGAGAAGAAGCTCCTCCTTTTCTTCCTCTTCACTTATGGGAGCTTCTGGAGGTTCTGAAGGCCCTGGCTGAATCCTCGCCTCTGGCACCACATCTTCTCCAGCCTCCTCATTGTCTGACTCGAGTGCCAGCTGCACAGGCTGCTGGCGCAGCACCACACCAGCCTCCTCGCTGTCGGAATCAGTTACTAACTACACAGGCCATTGATGGGCCACAACAGAATCAAGGGTGAAATCTACTTACCTTCCCAACCGGTTCGGAAATGCATGTGCCGCGCGCGCTCTCTCTCTTCACTTGCACACGTGTCATATGCGCGCGCGGACACTCTGCAGAGAGTAAAAAACAGGTTACTTCCTGGTTAAAACCAGGAAGTAATGATGACTGGATGGGTGGGCAGAGCCTTGCGTCGCCATCGTTACTGGTTCTCTGAACCACCGGCCGCCATTGCTACCGGTTTGGCCAAACTGGTCTGAACCGGGAGCATTTCACCCCTGCTCTGAATCTTCTTCTGTCTTTCTCATTTGGAGACTGGATCTATATTGAACTCTGCCTTTCAACAAGTCCTCCTGGCAAAAGGTGATTATAAGCACCGTCTTGCCTGCTGCTATCTCTGGAGCTGGAGGCTGTTCTCTAACCACCTTCTGGCTTTGCATCTGCTAGGACCATGTGCTTGACTGTCTGTCTGCTAAGGCCCCAAGCTGTCAAGAGCATCCCTGACTCCAATCCAGGAATACTAATTAGCTGATTAGATCAGATTGTGGAGAAAAAAAACCCCCAAACCTGCAGCTCCTTCCATCCCTCAGATGCTTGAACGGCAGGACAACAAGCAGATGATTTTTCAGGACTATCTCAATCCAGCAGATTTTAGTGATGGAGGATGGCTGGATATTTTTCTTCTTCTCCCGGATCTCAGAAGTGACTTGCTCCTTGATAAAGTATGAGCAAGGGGAGGCTCTTTGTATATCTGGGATTTCCCCAGAATTCCTTGCCACCGGGCATCAGGACAAAGACTGCTGGGGAACTGAATTCTAAAACTTTCGGAAGGCAACACAGTTCTTCAGAACTAACATCTTTGATTCTTTCAGCTCTCTCCCAATAGGATTTGACTTTGCTGCTTTTCTTCCTTACTCGAGGAAACATGGGATAACTGAAAGAAAAGACCATAATAACATGTAGGCTTGTTGTTCTTAGTTGCAAAGTCATGTCCGACCCATCGCAACTCCATGGACAATGTTCCTCCAGGCCTTCCTGTTCTCTACCATCCCCCGGAGTCCATTTAAGCTCACACCGACTGCTTCAGTGACTCCATCCAGCCACCTCATTCTCTGCCATCCTGTTCTTCTTTTGCCCTCAATCGTTCCCAGCATTAGGCTCTTCTCCAGGGAGTCCTTCCTTCTCATTAGGTGACCAAAGTATTTGAGTTTCCTCTTCAGGATCTGGATGTCAGTGCTTCAGCGCTGGCATAGAGAGCAGAGGAGAGAGAGATAAGCTCTGAACTTTTGCCTGCTAAATCCCTTTGAAGTCGGGTTGTCGTGGAAATGAGGAGGGGGGACATTCCTGGGAAATGAGGAGACAAGAAGCCTGAAGAATGACTTGGAAGATAGCCAATGAGAAGCAGAGATTTGGGGATCGGAAAGGGAGGGATTGGGGGGCAAAAGGTCAGTCTTGTCCGCATCGAGTCATGATCCGGTGGCTGTGCTCAATTAAAGAAAAGATTTCCTTAAAGATTGGCAGTTCGGAAATTCATTTATTTTGAGATAGCATCGAAGTCTGACACTGGCCTTCTAAAGAGCGGTCAAGGTTGATCTCCTCTAGGACTGACTGGTTTGATCTCCTTGCAGTCCAAGGGATTCGCAGGAGTCTTCTCCAGCACCTGAGTTCAAAGGCCTCCATTCTTTGGCGCTTAGCCAGGAAGCACATAAAAACTTTAATCTTCTCCCGTTTTCAGAGAAAGCTTAGAGGAGACTGCTTGAGTTCTAGGCATCATTTTGTCCTCAAAAATCCCACAAGTTCTCACCTCTGGCAGACTCTGGGATAAGGTTTACTCCAGTGGTGAAATCTGAACCGGATTGCTACTGGTTTGCTGGCTGCACATGCAGGCTGCATGCCAAATGTGCACTGTGCGCATGCATGCTTGGGAAGGTAAGTAGAACAGCGAGGGGGATCAGCTGTGCCGCACAATTTAGCTTTGCTAGAAAGCAGGATTTCCTGCTTTCTAGCAAAGCTAAACCGCACGGCACAGCTGATCGTCGGAAATACAGGTTCGAGTGAACTGGTAGCTTTTTTTTTATCACTACCAGTTCTCCTGAACCGGAGCGAACTGGTAGCATTTTACCCCTGGTTTATTCTGAATGTCTCGTGCAGAATCTGTGATCTTAATAATATTATCTCAGCAGAATAACAGACATTTTCTTTCTATCTCCACTGACTTCTCTTTTTGACGGCTGTCTTCCAGGCCGTGCTAGCCTACATGACAAGGCCTCTCTACGCATCGAACAGATTCGCTCTGAAGACCAAGGCTGGTATGAATGCAAAGTACTCATGTTGGATCAGCAGTATGATACTTTCCATAATGGCAGCTGGGTGCATCTCACCGTCAATGGTGAGTAAGGGATCTTCCTTGTTCCTAGAATTTTCTTTTCTGGACTTTGGTTGCCTGCAAAATGTTTAGTGTGAACTTGGCAAATGTCTATGGAGATTCTCAGTCATCCAGGCCATGATTTGTTCCAAAGGTGATTTTTTTCAAGAGGCAATTGGACTTTCTGGTTTTTCTTTGAAGATGTTTCGCTTCTCATCCGAGAAGCTTCTTCAGTTCTGACTGGATGGTGGGGAATGGAACGATTTATACTCCTTGCAAACAGCTGGTCATTTGCATCCTTTTAGCGAGATAGGTAAACCTCCAGGTGGTCTCAATGACCCTCTACAAGGATGCAAAGGACCAGCTGTCTACAAGGAGTATAAATCCTTCCATTCTCTACCATCCAGTCAGAGCTGAAGAAGCTTCTTGGATAAGAAGTGAAACATCTTCAAAGAAATACCAGAAAGTCCAGTTGCCTCGTGAAAAAGCACTTTTGGATGATCTTGGCAAGCGTCCACCATAGGATTTTTTCCTGTTCTTCCAAACATCTCACCATTGTTGGCTTCCTAAAAACAAGCCCACCTAACTATGAGTTTGGATTAATAATAATTGTCCCTCTTCTTAATGCTGGTTTCTTGTGAGATTGCCTTTAGATAAAAAGATGGCACCAACACACTGGCTTCCTTATTTTACACTCTCTCCATGGCATACAACTGTTAACATAGGCATTTGAAGCTTCTAAATGTTGCTGAGATAGCTTTCCAAGATTCATCCACCGTTGACTGGGATGCTAGAAGTGCTAGCACAGCAAATATGTGGAAGATGACACCTTCCCAACTTTCTAGTGTCTCGTATGTTTTTTTTCCCCCTTCCCCAGGCATTAACAATGCGCAATCTGCAAAGGACACAACCCCTCTTCCCTTCTTGCTTAGAACTGTCCTAGTTCAAAAGGACGTGACGATATTCTACATGACCATTAAAAGCCCTTTGATTTTGTACCCAGATTAGCAAGCGAGACAAGTAAGATTCTACATTTAGGCAAGAAAAACGAAAGGCACAGGTACAGTATAGGTGGTACCCTGCTCGATAGTAGTAACTGTGAGAGGGATCTTGGAGTCCTAGCAGACAACCATTGAAATAGGAGCCAGCCATGTGCAGCAGCTGCCAAAAAAGCCAACACAGTTCTAGGCTGCATAAACAGAGGGATAGAATTGAGATCACGTGAAGGGTTAACACCACTTTATAAGGCCTTGGTAAGGCCACACTTGGAATATGGCATCCAGTTTTGGTCACTATGATGTAAACAAGATGTTGAGACTTTAGAAAGAGTGCAGAGAAGAGCAACAAAGATGATTAGGGGACTGGAGGCTAAAACATGAAGAACGGTTGCTGGAATTGGGTATGTCTAGTTTGATGAAAAGAAGGACTAGGGGAGACATGATAGCAGTGTTCCAATATCTCAGGGGCTGCCACAAAGAAGAGGGAGTCAAGCTATTCTCCAAAGCACCTGAGGGCAGGACAAGAAGCAATGGGTGGGAACTAATCAGGGAGAGAAGCAACTTAGAACTAAGGAGAAATTTCCTGACAGTGAGAACAATTCATCAGTGGAACAACTTGCCTCCATAAGTTGTGAATGCTCCAACACTGGAAGTTTTTAAGAAGAAGTTGGACAACCATTTGTCTGAAGTGGTGTAGGGTTTCCTGCCTAAGCAGGGGGTTGGACAAGAAGACCTCCAAGGTTCCTTCCAACTCTGTTATTCTATTCTATTCTATTCTATTCTATTCTATTCTATTCTATTCTGTTCTGTTCTGTTCTGTTCTGTTCTGTTCTGTTCTGTTCTGTTCTGTTCTATTCTATTCTATTCTATTCTATTCTATTCTATTCTATTCTATTCTATTCTACTCTACTCTACTCTACTCTACTCTACTCTACTCTACTCTACTCTATTCCAAAAAGTGAAGAACGATAGGATGTTGCTACAAGAAAGGGTGAGTTGAGTTGAATGTGTTGCCTGTTTGTTGGTACTTCTCTGGCAACGACGGAAGGAGAAAAACAATAAACATGAGTTATGAGTGATGAATTACACACAGATCTCCCAGCTTGATATATATATATATATATATGTCCTGCCTCCCAGTGATATGTTTCTGCAATAACCCTGAATGGCTACTTAAACTCTGAATCAAATGTACATTTTATGGAGTAACTCAGAGGAGGTTGTAATTTCCCCGTGACCCAGCTACTAAATCCCTTTCCTGATGCTCCAGTGATAAGGAGTGCATTTATGGGAATGATATGCGAATGTCCTTCTGGAGAGCAACGAATCTTCCATAAATATGTCTTGCCCACTGCCTCTTGTCCCCTTTACTTTCACTGGCTTCTCCCTTTTTAAGAAGATAAATCTGGATGGAGTTCAGAGGTGGGTTTCAGCAGGTTCTGACCAGTTCTGGAGAACCGGTAGCGGACATTTTGAGTAGTTTGGAGAACCGTTAATACCACTTCTGGCTGGCCCCAGAGTGGGGTGGGAATGGAGATTTTGCAATAGCCTTCCCCCAGGAGTGGGGAGGGAATGGGAATTTTGCAGTATCCTTCCCCTGCCACGCCCACCAAGCCATACCCACAGAACCGGTAGTAAAAGAATTTGAATTTCACCACTGGCCCCGCCCCCATCTATTCTCTCCCTCCCAGTGCCTGCAAAAATACATGAGTAGATCAGTGTCTGCAAAAATGCATGAGTAGACCAGTGCCTGCAAAAAACAAATGGGTAGATCAGTACAGCTCTGCAAGCAGTTAAAAGCCTGGTAGACCAGTACTTCTGCTAAATCCTAAATAATTGTCACATGACCATCAAGCCACGCCCACAAAATAAGCCACGCCCACAGAACCGCTAGTAAAAAAATTTAGAACCCACCCCTGATGAGAAGTGAAACATCTTCAAAAGAAAAGAAAAAAAAAAACCCGAAGAAAGTCCAGTTATCTCCTATCTAGTTTGGGTAATGAAACTTCTGCAAGAAAACAAGCAAGCTCAGAGAGCACCAAGGACCCCACGGTCCCCCTCCTCCTCTTCCTATCAATAAACCCCACTCCCTTCTAGCACTGATGATGTTACCTAGTTTGGGTAATGAAACGCCTGCCAGAAAACAAGCGAAGCTCAGAATATGAGCCAGTCGTCACCTCTTTAATAGCTCTAATCAAAGCTTGGGGAGATCAGGGGCTCTGAAATGGGGAGGAAAGAAGGATGGGGATACTCCGTGCCTAATTTAAACCCTTCTCTGGGAACAGGAAAAAAAACAACAACAACAGTGCTTCCATAACATCAAAGAACGATCAACCTGGGCTTGTTAACTTTTAATAGGAGCTTCGCATGCCACAAGCAGCCCTTAATATGTATTTTTTGAAGTATTGGCATGCTCACTGGAGCAGAGCCTTGTTCTTCGTTGCAGTTTTAACCTTCCTGCAGTGGTAAAGCCCTGGACCGCTCTCTAGATGATGCCGAGGCCAGGGGTTTCTTTTAAAGACCTCCCCCAGCCCCCCAGGGACACGTAAGGCTTGGTTTTTATTTTTGATCTAACTCAGGCGTCTGCAATCTTAAACACTCAAAGAACCATTTGGATTCATTCCCCATAGAAAAGAAAACACAGGGAGCCACAAAATCTGCGTCGGTGTGGCCAACTCGACATCACTCACTCCCACTCCTATTCTATTCTATTCTATTCTATTCTATTCTATTCTATTCTATTCTATTCTATTCTATTCTATTCTATCCTATTC
>NW_026844048.1:18372487-18498003 GCF_029531705.1 Pantherophis guttatus | reverse complement strand
AAAAAAAAAAAAAAACTAGAACAGGCAATCACCAGGAATCAACACCTACAAAATGGTGCAGAGCCTCAGGTTGTCTGCACCTGTTCCAGGAAGTAGGTCAAAACAGCTAAACAAATCGGATGTTAATTTTAATCATCTGGGATTTTAATTTTAATCATCTGAGGCTCTGGGAGGATGAAAAACGGGCCTACCAGAAGTACTGGGAAGGCCAGAAATAGGCCCATTTCTGGCTTACGGCGGCCCTCAGGAGCCTGGGGGCGGCCATTTTCGCCCTCCTGGAGGCTCAAGGAAGGCCTCTGGAGCCTGGGGAGGGCGAAAACACCACCCCACCCACCCCACTACAGTGCAGGAAGCCAACTAGGACACGCCCCTATGGCCAGCCCACCCAGCAACTGGGTAGAGAACCAGTTGCTAAAATTTTTCAATCCCCCCCCCCGGATATTTTTGATGCTTTAAGTAATTTGTTAAAAATATTAAATATTAAAAATAGATACGGATGAGTAAAAAAAGAAAAAATCAGAATGGCCCCCTTGGATGTGTTCCGAGTACAAAGAGCATTTATCCCAGTTTTTTTCCGTGCTGGAGTAGCAGATCCAAAGTGAATTTGTGTTGGTGTCCTCGAACCATGCAGCCTAGGAACAAATGGTGTCACCTCTGTCTCTTTTCCTTCCTCCTCCATCGTCTTGGCAGCTCCTCCCACCTTCACAGAGACTCCCCCCCAATACGTAGAGGCAAAGGAAGGGGGCAGCATTACTCTAACTTGCATGGCTTTCGGAAACCCTAAGCCGACCGTCACCTGGCTGAGAGAAGGAGAACTTTTGGGTGACAGCAACAAATACCGGGTAAGTTTGTGTCTTGGAAAGACGATTGACAGTCTTTGCATACACCGTGGCACTGTGGTGGAATGTAGTCTGGATTCCTGGGAGGGAGGGAGCTGCATCCCAGAGGAACAAAAGACAGCGAAGCTTAGATCGTTTGGTTGGGAGAACCTTGTAATTCTCAGAGAATATCTTTCGTGATGCAAGGACCGTATTTTTTGGAGTATAAGACACACTTCCCCCCGCCCCCAAAGAGGGTGAAAATTTGGGTGCGTCTTATACACCAAATGTAGCCAAAAATATGAGGCACGGAGGAGGCGATAGTCTATGACAATCCCTGCAGCCTGGAACAGCTGATTGGGGATATTCCAGGCAATCCACCCACCAATCAGCTGCTCATGCTGAATCAGGCTGCAATAATGTGCTGAAGTTGACTTGGCTGTTTGCTATTTGCTGCAAGGACTGTCAGAGTTTGCAGCAGCAAGCAAAACTCAAGCAGAGGAGAGGAGTTTCAGTTTTAGTTTCAAAGATCAGCACAGCATGCAGCTTTAGAACAATTGACCTAAGCCACACCCAGGCTCCTTGCTGTCTCCTTCCTTGTTGCTCACACAGCAAATACTGTTTCAGTTTCCAAACAGTCTCACACACTGACAGGATGCTAGCCAGATGTATACCGATGTATACTGGTAGGCAGAGGCAGAATTCCACCCCCCCTTATTTTCCTCCCCCAAAACTAAGGTGTGTCTTATACTCTGAAAAATATCTTGCTTTAATTCAGCAAGATTCTGTCTATAGATGAGGAACAATTAAGGAAACTGCTTAGAAGTAACTCTATGTGTCTTTCTTGATTTTTTGGAGCCTGATAGTTCAGGAGCAAACAATCAGGACCACCATACCTAAGGTTGCAGCAGAGAAGAATAATTCAAGCCTATACCCAAGAATCTGGTCAGCTAGAGTTCAACAATTTATTTTATTTATTATTATTTATTTATTAATTTTATTTCTATACCGCCCTTCTCCCGAAGGACTCAGGGCGGTGTACAGCCTGATTAAAAGCACAAAGACAGACAAAATTTAAAAAAATAATTAAAATTATTAAATGATAGGCTCAATTTAAAACCCCAAATTTAAAATCCCATTTTTAAAAACCCGATTAAAATCTTTACCTTGATAGCCCAGCCTGGCGGAACAACAAGGTTTTGAGGGCACAGCGAAATTCACGGAGATCGGAGATTTTATGAATTTCTGGCGGCAGCTCATTCCAAAGGGCAACAATGAATTGGTGACAGATAAAGATCAATGAAATTGAGGAGGGGTTTGGACTTGGACTGTTTGTGGGAATGTATGGATTCTAGGCTGATGATTGATTTAACTCCACCACCATCACCAGTTCTACCTGCTCTTTTCCTATAGACCAGTGTTTCTCAACCTTGGTAGCTTGAAGATGGGTGGACTTCAACTCCCAGAATCCCCCAGCCAGCACTGCTGGCTGGGGGATTCTGGGAGTTGAAGTCCACCCATCTTCAAGCTTCCAAGGTTGAGAAACACTGCTATAGACAGACCGCCTGTCCACCACTTCTAGTTCAGTCCACCGCTTTTCTAAAATGTCTGATTCTAGGACAGCAAAGAACAGTCTCAGCCCGAAATCTTGAACAATGCCTGTGTCTTAAAAAAAAAATAGTAATAGAATCCTGGGGTAAATGGGTGATTGATCCAACCCCGTGATGGTTTGACCTTCGTCTTTTTCAGGTTGCTGATGGGAGTCTGACAGTGACGTCCATCAGTCGCAATGACAGGGGTGCTTACACCTGCCGGGCCTATAGCATCCAGGGAGAGGCTGTGCACACAACCCGCTTGCTTGTCCAAGGTAATTGTGGGGTAGAGAAATTGGGTGTGTGTGTGTGTGTTGGGGCATTCTGTATACGTGACATCTTGCCGTTGGATCAGAGACTAAGGAACTAGGCAGAGAGTAAGGTAATCATCAGGGGTGTCTCCATGCTTTTGCAGGCTTAAATATTAAGGTCCAGACGGGCAACAGGACAACTTCCTAACATTCGTTGGGAGTTAATGCTCAGATGTAAAAGGAAGTGGAGGTGAAAAGAAACTTGTTGGGCGGTGACCTTGGCAAACCAGATTGCTACCAAATGACCTACATATCAGTGAGGTCACCAAGATACCATATCTTAGATCAATCAAGACATTGTCTGTCTGTCTCTCTGTGTGTCTGTCTATCTCTCTGTCTATTGATCTATCTGTTTATCTATCTATCATCTATCTATCATCTATCTATCTATCTATCTATCATCCATCCACCTATCATCTGTCTCTCTGTCTGTCTGTCTATCTATCTATCTATCTATCTATCTATCTATCTATCTATCTATCTATCTATCTATCTATTCTATCATCCATCCACCTATCATCTGTCTATCTATCTATCTATCTATCTATCATCTATCTATCTATCTATCTATCTATCATCCATCCACCTATCATCTGTCTGTCCGTCTATCTATCTATCTATCTATCTATCTATCTATCTATCTATCTATCTATCTATCTATCATCTATCTATAATCGTCTGTCTGTCTGTCTGTCTGTTGGCCTGTTGGTCTATCTATCATCCATCCATCCATCCATCCATCCATCCATCCATCCATATCTATCTATCTATCTATCTATCTATCTATCTATCTATCTATCTATCTATCTATCTATCCATCCATCCATCCATCCATCCATCCATCCATCCATCCATCGTTTATTTATCTATCATTTAAAGTAGCTCAACTCTCATTGGTGATCCATATTTTTGCAGCCTAAGCAAAACTGGTTGCCACCCTTGAGTGATTAATTGGGAATGATGACGCCATCTGTTCCATCATGTCCGACTCTTGGTGATTTTATTTTCTCCACATTTTCTGATCTTGCATTACTTCTTCAAGTTGTTCTGTCCTCTGGCAGTTGTCAGCTTTGATGGTGGAGTGATTAATTAATTCAACCACATTCTGCCCCTTACCTCCTTCTTCAACTGATACCCCCCAGAGGTGTTAAGGCTATGGCCACTGGTATTGCTAGTAGTTTATCTGATGAGCTAATTGTATAGGGACCTGATGGGTGCCTAGATCCCCACAGTGCTGGGACTGAACTTTGCATGAACTCTGAAGCTCCTGCTTATGAACTCATCTTCCTTTTTCATCTGCTGAGGTAACTGTTTGTCTCTTGGTTTCCCACAGGACCCCCTTTTATTGTTTCTCCCCCGGAGAACATCACTGTTAACATCTCCCAAGATGCAATGTTCACCTGCCAGGCGGAAGCATATCCAGGCAACCTGACCTACACTTGGCACTGGGAAGAAGACAATGTGTACTTTAAGAAGTGAGTCCAGACCTGAATCTCAGAGGTTACAACTCACAGGGTGCCAACCGATCCCACCTAGCGATATCCTTGAAAATTGAGGGAGGAAATGGAGATTTGAGCGATGTTCTCCTTCTCTCTTTGCCCAGTCTTTAAAGAAATCAAGAGTGTGTGTTTAATTTAGGAAAAAGCATTGCAGTTATTATTCCCGAGTGGTGCAGTGGCCTAGAGGTGGAGCTCTCGCCTCACAATCAGGAGGCTGTGAGTTCAATCCTAGGTGGAGGCAGATATTTCTCTCTCTGGGCACGATGAGAATATATCTGCTGAATATAACTCTGCATTGGTGACAGGAAGGGCATCTGGCCAGTAACACTCTGCTAGCTCCATTCAGTTGCCCAGACTCCACCCCGCGAGGGATTAGGGGCTCCATTTTAGTTGTCTATACTCCACCCCGCGAGGGATTAAAAGATATCGATATTATTGCAGTTATTATTCCCAGCCTGTTATGATATGAGGCCCATCAGATTGGCATCGGTTGGAGTAGAGAAGGATGAAGACATCCCCATTTCTTCATGGAAAGTGACTTCATCCAGAAGAAACTGAATATGAAACTATGTCTAGTTTGATACTGTGTGCCCACTTCTCTCCTTGTTCTCATTTCACTTACAGTGATCTAAAACTAAGAGTACGGATTCTGATTGATGGGACACTGATTATCTTTCGAGTCAAACCGGAAGACGCTGGCAAATACACATGCATTCCGAGCAACAGCCTTGGCCGATCCCCTTCGGCCTCTGCCTACCTGACTGTGCAATGTGAGTGTGTTTGCCCAAGGGGAACACATTTATGGGGTTGTGCACAGGGGTGGGATCAGTGGTGGGATTCAGCTGGTTCGCACCACTTCGGGAGAACCGGTTGTTAACTTTCTGAGCAGTTTGGCAAACTGGTTGTGGGAAGAAATCATTAGGGCAGAGAATCGGTTGTTAAATTCCTTGAATCCCACCACTGGGAGCGATTCTATCAGTTCAGACCGGTTCGGGCAAATCGGTAGCTCTGACGATCAGCTGGGAGCAAACCGGTTCACTTCGACGATCAGCTGGGCTTGCCCATCCGCCCCTGCGCTTTACTTACCTTTATCTTCGCAGCTGATTAGCGCGGCAGAACGGATTGCCGCGGCTCAGCTGTTTTAATTCCCTAGCACTAACGCGGAAGGTGATTTTTTGTTCAACTGTGCATGCGTGCGAAGCGTGCATCTGGTGTGGGCGTGCATCTGGTGTGAGCACGTGTTGAAAGTGCGTGATCACCGAACCAGTTGTTAAACCAGAAGGATCCCACCACTGATTGTGCAGGAGAAGTACCTAGTTGTTTTTGGCACCACGATATAAAAAAGACGTTGAGACTCTAAAAAGAGTTGCAGAGAAGATCAACAAAGAGATCGAGATAGATACTACAGCCTCAGTAGGTTTTTCAATCAATGTTCTTGGAAACTATGACCATCCAGAGATCATGAGACCTTGATAATGCTGGGTAGACGAGCATTTCTGATTGGATGGTAGACATATCACAGAGCAACGTGACATCTTCAGTAAAATAGAATAACAGAACAACAGAGTTGGAAGGAACCTTGGAGGTCTTCTAATCCCAACCCCCTGATCAAGAAGATTAACAGATTAACAGAGTTGGAAGGGACCTTGTAAATCATCTAGTCTCCTTGAAAGCTTCCAATGATGAAGCTCCCACAACTTTTGAAGGCAACTTCTGTTCCATGGGTTGATTGCTCTCACTGTCAGAAAATTCCTCCTTATTTCCAGGTTGAATCTCTCCTTAATCAGTTTCCATCCATTATTCCTTGTCTCACCTTCAGGTGCTTTGGAGAATAGCTTGACCCCCTTCCTCCTCTCTGTGGCAGCCCCTCAAATATTGAAATACTGCTATCCTGTCTCCCCTGGTCCTTCTCTTCACTAGACCAGCCATGTTCAGTTCCTGCAACCGTTCATCGTATGTTTTATCCTCCAGTCCCCTCATCATCCTGGTTGCTCTTCTTGGCACTGAGGATGAAGAATGTCTATGGAGATTCTCAGTCATCCAGGTCATGGTTGTCCCAAAAGTGCTTTTTCAAGAGACAACTGGGCTTTCTGGTTTTTCTTTGAAGATGTTTTTCTTCTCACCCAAGAAGCTTCTTCAGCTCTGACTGGATGGTGGGGAAGGGAAGGCTCAAGGAGTATAAATCCTTCCATTCCTTCCATTCCCCATCATCATCCAGTCAGAAGCTTCTTGTATGAGAAGGGAAATGTCTTCAAAGAAAAACAAAGAATGTCCAGTTGCTTCTTTAAAAAGCACCTTTGGGATATGAAGAACGGTTGCAGGAACTGGCTATGTCTAGTTTAATGAAAAGAAGGACTTGGGTCGTACGATAGCAGTATTTGAACATTTAAAAGGCTGCCACAAAGAAGAGCATGGCTGGCTGAAGAATTCTGGGAGCTGAAGTCCACAAGTCTTAAAGTTGCCAATTTTGGAGATCTCTGGAGGTTGCAAGCAAAGTTACTAGCTATGTTCTCTCTCTTTGCCTTTGACCAAATGAATGGTTAAATAGCAGAAATGGCTAGCTGATGGGAGTAAGGTGTGAGCAAACCCCCTCCCCATCTATTCCAACGTAGGAACAATGATACAAATCTACTAGGAGGATATGAATATCCTGGATTTGAATGTACAACTTCCTATGCATTTTTTCCTATGCATTTTTTGAAAGGGACACACTGGCTCAGTGGCTAAGACGCTGAGCTTGTTGATTGAAAGGTTGGCAGTTAAGCGGTTCGAATCCCTAGTTCCATGTAAAGGGGTGAGCTCCCATTACTTGTCCCAGCTTCTGCCAACCTAGCAGTTCGAAAACACATAAAAAATGCAAGTAGAAAAATAAGGACCACCTTTGGTGGGAAGGTAACAGCGTTCCATGCGCTTTTGGCATTTAGTCATGCCGGCCACATGATCACGGAGACGTCTTCGGACAGCGCTGGCACTTCGGCTTTGAAACGGAGACGAGCACCGCCCCCTAGAGTCGGGAACGACTAGCACATATGTGTGAGGGGTACATTTACTTTTACCTTATACATTTTGAGACTCCTAGGGGGTGCCAAAGAACTGACCTTTAAAGCTATTTTAGATATTTCTCCTAAGAAGGACTTGTCCAATTTTAGGTTGAATTTTCATGTTTATGGGAAACAGTTGTAGCAGCTCAAACAGATTACATCCCAAGTCACCAATTTGATTTCACTCGCTTTTTTAAAAATATTTTTTTATTTTTTAAAACAACAAGACATAACAAACACTAACATAAAACATATACTCCTTCTTTACAACAGTTTTGTAATGGTAATCCTCTATTATTTACATTTTCCCCTCTACTTTTCTTTGTTTATACTTATCTTTTTGTCCC
This sequence comes from Pantherophis guttatus, assembly GCF_029531705.1. Next base: position 18,490,395 of record NW_026844048.1, on the reverse strand, counting down.
ATTATCCCTTATTTCTATGTATATTCCATCATACCTCTCATTATAACAATACATTTTCTTTCATGCATTACCTTTTTTGTGACATTTCCCCCTTTTTTCTTATTTACCATTTCTAATTTCTATCCAATTATACCATTTTTTTAAAAAAATTTGATTTATATGCCGTCCTTCTCCGGAGACTCAGAGTGGCTTACAATGCATTAAGCAATAGCCTTCATACTTTTGTATATTTTTACAAAATCAGCTTATTGCCCCCACAAACTGGGTCCTCAATTTACCTACCTTAGAAAGGATGGAAGGCTGAGTCAACCTTGAGCCTGGCAAAATTCGAACTTATTAATTGCAGACAGCTGGAGTTAAATTACAATGCATTAGTCTGCTGAGCTATCCAGGCTCCATTTATTCCATACTACCCTGTTTCCCCCAAAATAATACATCCCCTGATAATAAGCTCAATCGGGCTTTTGAGTACATGGCAATAAGGCCAAGCACTTATTTCAGAGTTCAAAAAAAATAAAAATAAAAATAAAATAAGACAGGGTCTTATTTTCGGGGAAACACGGTACATAATATTCTGTATCTTCCTTTTCTTTTAGCTCCTTTGTTAATTTATCCATCTCAGCTTTTTAAAAATCTTTCTTTGCCTTTGTAATTTTGCCAATCTTCAAGTTGTCTTTAAAAGTCACTCTAAGCCCATCTTTGAGTGACTGTGCCAAAATGGGCATCTGTGTGTCCTATACCCATCATTAATTGTAAATAGTTTTTTTTCTTACCTCTCCAGTTTTCACAGAAGGCTTTTGCACCTGCTAAATTTGCGTAGGAAGCATTTTTGTGAAAACATTTTTAAAGCCAGGCTAAATATTTTAGTGTTGATCGTGGAGGTGAGCAAGAACGTAGGCATTTCTATTTTCCAGCCCTCAAGTATATTTCTTACAGCTAAGTGCGGATTTGGGGAAATTCAGTTTCCAAGCCTGAAGCTTCGTGCAGATGCTAAGTGATATGCTAATGGCTTTAGAAAAGATAATGAGTCTGAATATAATAGTCTTTGGTGGCAGTAATGAACATTGCTAAATTAGCATATGGGCTTGGGAGGCCATTAAAAAAGAAATGTTCCTATTGTTTTCCCGTTCCTTGTTTTAGGGAGGCTGCAGTAGAAATACGTGCATTTCAACCAGTTTGGAGTTGAGCAAAGAAAAGTCCAGATGTTTCATAAAGAAATGGTTACACCAGGGGTGAAATGCTCCCAGTTCAGACCGGATCGCCTGATCCGGTAGCGATGGAGGCGGGTGGTTCGGAGAACCGGTAACAAAAGTCCCTCCCTCCATGCCCAGCTGAGCTGCGCGATCATCAGAGGCTTTTTTTCTTGTGAATTTTAAAGAAAAAAAAGCCTCTGTCGATCAGGCAACTCATCTTGGATCGTCAGAGGCATTTAAAAGAAAAAAAGCCTCTGTCGATCAGGCAACTCAGCTTGGATTGTCAGAGGCATTTAAAAGAAAAAAAGCCTCTGATGATCAGGCAACTCAGCTTGGATCTAAATGCACCATAAATGCCTCTGACGATCCAAGCTGAGTTGCCTGATCAGCAGAGGCATTTAAAAGAAAAAAAAAGCCTCTGACGATCAGGCAACTCAGCTGGGATCGTCAGAGCCTTTTGAAAGCATTTTTTTTACAACCTCTTCGCTGAAGAGGTTGTAGAAAAAATGGTTTTAAAAGTTTTTTTTTTAAAAATTGGCCACGCCCACCCAATCACATTACCCCACCACCACCACCACCAAGCCATGCCCACAGAACCGGTAGTAACAAATTTTAGATTTCACCACTGGGTTACACACTTCTTCATAACTTCTGATTGCTTCCAATTCAGATCCTGCCAGGGTGGTGAACATGCCACCCATCATATACGTTCCAGTGGGGATTCACGGATACATCCGTTGCCCGGTTGAAGCTCAGCCACCCGTCTCCTTGGTCAAATGGAACAAAGACGGACGCCCTTTGCACATTGAAAAGGTAGGCATAGTATACTTACTTTTTTAAAAAAAAAAAAACTTGCAAACGTCATTTGTCTTTTTCTCCCTTCCTTCCTCCAGAAAGCTCAAGGTTTCATTCAAAAGAGTCCATTCCAGGGGTGAAATCCAGCAGGTTCTGACAGGTTCTGGAGAACCGGTAGCGGAAATTTTGAGTAGTTCGGAGAACCGGCAAATACCACCTCTGGCTGGCCCCAGAGTGGGGTGGGAATGGAGATTTTGCAGTATCCTTCCCCTGGAGTGGGGAGGGAATGGGGATTTTACAGTATCCTTCCCCTGGAGTGGGGTGGGAATGAAGATTTTGCAGTATCCTTCCCCTGCCATGTCCACCAAGCCACACCCACCAAGCCACACTCACAGAACCGGTAGTAAAAAAAAAAATTGAATTCCACCACTGATCCATTCCTGACATGACCATTTTTCACGTAACTGTTGCAGCATCCCCGTGGCCACATGGTCACAATCCAGACAACTGGCAACTGATTCATATTTATGACGGTTGCAGTGTCCCGGGAATATATGATCCCCTTCGGTGATCTCCTGACAAGCACAAACCAGATTCACTCCACAACTATGGCAAGAAAGGTTGTAAAACAGGACAAAAACCCGCTGAACCAATGTCTCGCTTAGCAACATAAATTTAAGGGCTCAATTGCAGCCGTAAATCAAGGACTACCCAAATTTATTAGCAGTTAAAAGAACCTCTTTAATGAGACTTCACTCTGCTGTAATCTTGGTTTAAAATTCCTATTGAGGACTTCATGAAGTCTAAATATTTAAGCAGAACGCTCAATATTTAGAATTCTTTAAAAAAAAAAAATTAACGGCTTAAAGACGATACCTTGTTTTAAACACAGGGTCATTCATCTCTATGCCTTTCATCTTCAGCACAGCTGGTCTAGCTTAAAAGAGACAAAGTCAAAACGAAAGCTCTAAAGCTCATTAATTTCTACCCAAGAGATTTCTTCACATGCTTTATTCACCCATTGAAACCAATGATTATTTTCAAAGCCTAATATTTGATCAGATGTCATTCCCTTCTCTTCCCTCCCCCCTCCCTAAAGGAACAGCATCCTTTTCTGCACTGATAAATCTAATTGGATTGCCAAGCTTGCTTTTCACTTTTCTGTACTATAAGGTAAAGGTTCCCTTTGCACATATGTGCTAGTCGTTCCCGACTCTAGGGGGCGGTGCTCATCTCCGTTTCAAAGCCGAAGAGCCAGTGCTGTCCAAAGATGTCTCCGTGGTCATGTGGCCGGCATGACTCAATGCCAAAGGTGCACGGAATGCTGTTATATTCCCACCAAAGGTGGTCTCTATTTTTCTACTTGCATTTTTTACGTGCTTTCGAACTGCTAGGTTGGCAGAAGCTGGGGCAAGTAATGGGAGCTCACCCTGTTATGCGGCACTAGGGATTCAAACCATTGAACTGCTGACCTTTCGATCAATAATATGGTATCTGTCAAATTGCTTCATATGGGACTATAAACAAAGTAGTGGAGAGTTTTCCCACAACTCTCTAATTTAAGTAACCTTGGGGTTCACCTCAACCATATCTCCAGCACTTCACCTTCTAAGCTCTTACTGCTACGGTTCCTGACCTGTGTATGTAAACCTGAAGTTTTGGGTTGAAGAGCATCAGCGCTTGGTCACCACACTATAAAAAAGACTTTGAAACTCTAGAAAGAGTTCAGAGAAGAGCAACCAAGATGATTAGTGGACTGGAGGCTAAAACATACAATGAATGGTTGCAGGAACTGGGCATGGCTAGTCTAGTGAAGAGAAGGACCAGGGGAGACAGGATAGCAGTCTTCCAATATTTGAGGGGCTGCCACAGAGAGGAAGGGGTCAAGCTATTTTCCAAGGCACCTGAAGGCCAGACAAGGAATAATGGATGGAAACTGATCAAGGAGAGATTCAATCTGGAAATAAGGAGAAATTTTCCGACAGTGAGAGCAATCAACCGATGGAACAGAAGTTGCCTTTGGAAGTTGTGGGGGCTTCATCACTGGAAGCTTTCAAGAAGAGACTGGACTGCCATCTGTCAGAAATGGTGTAGGGTCTCCTGCTTGGGCAGGGGGTTGGAGTACTTGACCTACAAGGTCCCTTCCAACTTTGTTAATTTGTATCTGTATCAGCTGTTAGATGTCAAGGTCTCTTTGAACACAATGGACGAATATCATCAGCTAGGCTTCAGGATTAGTCCAGAATGGTCCGTCCATTGATATTGGAAGAAACAGTCCTTGTTCACTACTGTGTACATGGACCCAGCCTTGTTATGTGTTCTTCACCTGACATTCATCCAATCAATGAATAGGTACTTGCTGGACTATTCCTTGCTTTATAGAAACCAACCAATTAAAATGGATCCCACAAAAGGGCCTTCAAGGACTTCTGAAGGAATCTCCATAACCTGGAGACATCTCTGAAAAGGCCTAACTTTTACATCTGCCATCCAAATTAATCTTACAGGAGAGTATGTTAGCAGAATCTTTAATGTTTAAGCTTCTCTGGCAAGGGAACTCTGGGAGTTGAAGTCTATGCCTCTTCAAGTTGCAAGGTTGACAAACACTGCTTCAAACTATTCATCCTGTATGGTCTTCCTCCTGAAATCATAACTATTGTTACTGAATTGTGTTAAAGAAAAAACTGACAGTGATGGTGACAATAGGGGAAGAAGATGAAGACTATATAAGTTGATGTTGTGTTGCAAATATTAGAGGGACGCCTATGAATAAATCAATAAATCAATAAATCAAAAGCCGGTACGCTCTCATAGAGAGGGGCTCCTCCGGGTGCCGTCAGCCAAACAATGTCAACTGGCGGCCCCCAGGGGAAGAGCCTTCTCTGTGGGGGCACCTACTATCTGGAACGAGCTCCCCCCGGAGATACGGAGGATCCCGGATCTGTGCACCTTCCGCCGCACTCTTAAGACCTTTTTATTCCACCAGGCGGGCCTGGCCTAATCTTTCCCCTCTTTTTAATTATGCAAATTTTATTTGGTTTTTTAAATGATTGGGGTGTTTTAATTTGTCTGGGCCAAATTGTTTAATTCGATTTTATTTTGTTTTTAAATTTTGTATCTATGTATTCTTACTGTTTGGCTGTTCACCGCCCTGAGTCCTTCGGGAGTAGGGCGGTATATAAATCAAATAAATACAATAAAAATAAATAAAATAAAAGCATTGTATCAAAACCCAGGTGAGTGGAATGTCCAGAGAATCTGAACTACTAACGGTCAAAGCTAATAGGCGGTAGATAAGAATTCAACAGAATTCAAAGTGGAGAGAGGGATCAAGAAGGATCTGAGTTTAGAATCATTGCATTACAGTATTAATTGCATTACAGTATTAATTGCATTACAGTAAGAGGCATAGGCCGGAACTGCCCCAGAATACTGGAAGGCTTATCTTGCCATTCCCAATGGAAGGCAGACAATCTGGTGAGATTCTTGTAACATGGGTGAATATTTCTGTTTGAATATTTGCAAATGGTTCTGGATGCTTTTGCCTGATGGGGGCAGACGTTGAATTATTCTGGTCCAAGCAAAAGCTCTGATGAATTAAACATGATGTCGAGTGCAGGAAATCAGGAGTCCAGGCAGTTCAAATGAAATTATAGATTTATTGCAAACTTAAGCTCTCTACAAGAATCTGAACTACTAACGGTCAAAGCTAATGGGCGGTAGATAAGAATTTCCACAGAAATGGATTTAATTGTATAGAAATGTAGAGAATTGTATAGAATTGTATGGTATATCGTATAGTTATGGATGGAATCCATCCAATGTTTGATCCATGAAATGTGTAAACACTGTACCTCGGATCAAGATTGAGATTGTACATTGTCTTTTTAAAAATTGGAAAATTCAATAAAGTATTTTAAAAAAAAAGAATTTCCACAGAATTCAAAGTGGACTGGATTTAGATATCTTGTGGGTGTGAAGGGATTTGAGACTGATGGCACATTTGACCCCTCCCTTGGGCTCAGCCTGGTCATCTCCTGCACAGGGATGTTTTCTGGACCAAAATATTTCAGATCCCCCAAAAGCTTGCCTATCAGGTTTTGCTCCCTTGTCTTATTCAGACTTCTTTATCCTGTGAAACTCACGTCTGCCAAATTCTAATTTCTTCCATTGCTTTGTCAGTATTCAGGCTGGAGTCTTCTGGAAGATGGTTCCATTCGAATAGAAGAAGCAACAGAAGACGCTCTTGGCACATACACCTGCGTGCCTTATAATGCCCTGGGGACTATGGGCCAATCACCCCCTGCCCGATTGGTACTGAAGGTATTTCATTGGTTGATGTATTCCTTTCGGGGGTGTGAAGGTGTGCATGCATGCATGTCTACTACTAGCAAAGGATCTGAGTTTACCCTGTGTAGAAGTGAGATATAACTTGCTATGATAGTACTGGAATGTTCCAATGCTCTCATACATCAAGGGGAAGACATTTACACAGCAAAAACTGTAGAAAGAGAGGTAGAACCTGGGGGCAGAGTTAAAAGAGGGATCAACCTAGAATCCCTACGTGTTCTGTCCCAGCTACGGATCCCAAAGAACACAGCACACACAAACTCTGAACCAAACTTAGTTTACTCAAAAACGCAGTTAGCAAATGCCAGCTGTTAATAAAGCGTTCTTAACAGCCTGCCAGAATTCCATAGATAAGATATTCAGAGTCTTACTGGAGTTGGCAGAAAGCCCAGAAACAAGATTTGCAGAGACATCCTAACGCGATGATTAGTGAACTAAAGTTGTTTCCTGCAGCTTGTTACAAGCTGTGTTCTTTCTTAAACAGGCTAAGGGAGTGGCCAATTAGCCCCAAGCTTTACTCTCGAGGAGACCTCCTCCTGAGGAACCACTCCTGCCTTTTGGCAGCTCTGCGTGCCCGTGCATTGAGAAGAGGCTCCTCCTCTTCATCCTCTTCACTTAAAGGAGCCTCTGGAGGTTCTGAAGGCCCTGACTGAATCCCTGCCTCTGGCACTACCTCTTCTTCAGCCTCCTCGCTGTCCGACTCGAGCGCCAGCTGCACAGGCTGCTGGCGCAGCACCACACCAGCTTCCTCGTCATTGGGATCAGCAACAATCTGCGCAGGCCGCTGGCAGGCCACAACACTACATAACCACAATCAAACTAAGGCGAACCTCCCTTGAATTGTATCGGCCCTTATCTAACTCCAAGCAGGCACTACCCATGACTTAAGAAGATTCCTGTGCATACGCTTTTAGTAATAAAACAGTTTAATTGGAACTTCATGCGTGGATCCGATCTTTCACGCCTGACGAAAGCCGAGATTTCTTAAATTGCAGTAAACATCAACGCCTGATTCTTCAAAGCAAAATCATGTTTGGGGTTAACCAGAAATTCTTCTGCTTCTTTTTTGGATGGGGAGGGGGAGAATGATCTCTGTTACTGATGGCACAAGGAATATGCGTCAATGTTCTGGGTGCACTGAAAAACTCCGTGCATCAAATGGACTTGATTGATGGCATTGATCGCTGTTCGGGAGAGGGGTTTTGAGACATTTTGTGGAATTTTTTTGTTGATCAACTGTTATATTAGTGCAGTCTCTACACATGTGTGTGTATGTGAGTAGTATGAGCGAAGAGCATGCTCATGCAAGGGATGAGGTTTGAGTAGGGAATTGTGAATGGTTGAAAGAAAGGATGCACACACACATATCAAGCATTGTGCTTCCCCTTATCCGTGCATTTAGATTACGACAGGGGTCTGCAACCTTAAACACTCAAAGAGCCATTTGGATCCATTTCCCACAGAAAAGAAAACACCGGGAGCCACAAAACCCTTCCCGTGCCTGACTATTTCTTGATTGGATACAAAACTAGTGTCGGTGTTCCAAATTATGATCTCCTTCAGCGCTGACATGAATGAATGAGAGAGGGAGAAGCTTTGCTTTAATGCTGAGATGAACTTTTACCTAGTTCCCTGCTCTTCAGTAGACAGCGTTACCTGGGTGACAGAGGGAGGGGGGAAATTCCTGTGAAAAGAAAGTGCTTGGGACGAAGAGATGGATCTGCACGATGGCCAATGAGACATTGGGGTTGAAGAACGGAAAGGGAGGGGTTTGGACGGAGGTGCCAGTCTTGGCTACACACAGAGTTCAGGGATATCGTTCTCCTATTCTTAAATAAAAAAAAAAAAGATTCATTAGAGACCTTGCGTTTGAGAATGAAGTTTATTTAAGATAGCAACGAAACCTGACAACTAGCATATGTAGTTGAATTAAATGTTCTGCTTTCTTCTGAAACTTTTATTTTCTTGGATTTATCCATGGTTGGCCTACCGGGGGTTGAAAAGTTCAATAAATCACATGCCAGTGGGTGTCGCACATTGGCAGTTATGACGCATATTTTGAGCGACAGGGAGCCACAGCAGAGGGGTGAAAGAGCCACATGCGGCTCCAGAGCTGCAGGTTGCTGATCCCTGGATTCGGGTTACCCAATCTTGGCCACCTTAAGACCCATGGATTTCAACACTCAGAATTTTGGGAGTTGAAGTCCATGGGTCTTAAAGTGTTGGGAAATCCTGACTGAAGATGGATCAGGGCTTGGCAGCCAACCATTTGTTCACCTTTGGACAAACTCCGTAAGCGGCTGAAAATCCTGCCGTCGGCTGGCAGCTCCAGGATTTCAGCGAGAGGCATCGGATGGTAATTGTTCTTTGTTTTTCCCTTTCTGGCTTCACAGGACCCACCCTATTTCACGGTGCTACCAGGCTGGGAGTACAGACAAGAGGCAGGGAGGGAACTCCTGATTCCCTGTGCTGCAGCAGGAGATCCCTTTCCTGTCATCACTTGGAGAAAGGTACCCGGCCTGTCAGAAAATTCTGCAGGGCCTCTTTGGCTTTTGATGAGTAGCCACCCTTTGTTCCGGTAAGAGCAAACGGGGGGCTGCTCTACCGCTCTCGCCCTGTCCTACAAAGTGGGTGGGGGTAAAACCCAGCTCCTTGCCAGGAAGCACGTAGGACAGCGTGTCTCAACGAAGAGCTGTGACTTCCAACTCCCAGAATTCTCCAGCCAGCTTGCTTTAAGACGTGGGGAATTGCGGAAGTTGGACTCCACCCCGCTTAAAGTTGCTAAGGTTGAGAAACACTGGTGCAGGAAGTGTAGCTGGGACCTTGAAGGAGCTCAAAGTAACCTTAGTCCCCACTTTACTTTCAGAATCTTTCTCTGAGTAGCAATAGCAATAGACTTATATACCATTTTACAGTGCTTTACAACACTCTCTTAAGTGGTTGACATAGTCAGGTTCTTGCCCCCAACAATCTGGGTCCTCATTTTACCCACCTCGGAAGGACGGAAGGCTGAGTCAACCTTGAGCCTGGTGAGATTTGAACTGCCGAATTGCAGGCAGTTGGCAGCCAGCAGAAGTAGCCTGCAGTACTGCACTCTAACCATTGCACCACTGTGGCTCATAGTAGTCCTGAGTTAGGTCATCTTCCCATAGTATGAATTTGGTTTGAGATTCATTGCAGCACATTAGGACTTCATCTGGGAACTGAAGAGGGAAGGAGATCTTGGCATCCAGAGGAGATGTTGAGTTCTACTTCTTACACCTCCCTGTAAGGTCTATCTCAGTTTGTGTTGGGTCTTCAACTCCTAGAGTTGGGAATGACGGGGGGAGCTGAAGTCGGGCATAAGTTAGATGGGCCAAACATGGTGTGGTTAACCAATGAGACCATATTGATGTGAAGGGAGCCAACTTGGGGGAAAGACCCAAGTTTCTCCCTTCCTTCTTTAGCAATAGCATTTAGACTTATATACCACTTTACAGTGCTTTTACAGCCCTCTCTAAGTGGTTTACAGAGTCGGCATCTTGCCCTCAACAATCTGGGTCCTTATTTTACCCACCTCGGAAGGACAGAAGGCTGAGTCAACCTTGATCTTTGTGAGATTTGAACTGCCGAATTGCAGGCAGCCGGCAGTCAGCAGAAGTAGCCTGCAGTACTGCACTCTAACCATTGCGCCACTGTGGCTCATAGTAGTCCAGAGTTAGGCCATCCTCCCACACTGTGAATTTGGTTTGAGATTCATTGCAGCAGATGAGGACTTCATCTGGGAACTGAAGATGGAAGGAGATCTTGGCATTGAGGGGAGATGTTGAGTTCCACTTCTTACACCTCCCTGTAAGGTCTATCTCAGTTTGTGTTGGGTCTTCAACTCCTAGAGTTGGGAATGACGGGTTCAGAATATCTTCCAACACTTTAAACTAATACAAATTATATTAATGTTAATATTATAATATAATTCTTTAACCTTATACGTTATTTATACATAACATCATATTAACAATCTATATGGTATTTCTATACAATTATACATACTTGTCTATTAATCTATACCTGTATCTATCTATGCAATTTACATACATATTTATCCGTCATAACGTATATATTTCTCATCTAACACTACACCTTTGTCTCGGCTATGTTTGTTTAATTTAAGGCCCATTGTAGCAGGTAAACTTGATCATGATGGAGTACTAAAATCTGGATTGAAATACCTTAAGCAGTGAGTGAACCTGGTACAGAATCATCAGTGAAAGCAGAAGGATATCTCTTTCCATGTATCTTTCCTTGAGCCACAGTGGCGCAGTGGTTAGAGTGCAGTACTGCAGGTTATTTTTGCTGGCTGCCGGTTGCCTGCAATTTGGCAGTTCAAATCTCACAAAGATCAAGGTTGACTCAGCCTTCTGTCCTTCCGAGGTGGGTAAAATAAGGACCCAGATTGTTGAGGGCAAGATGCCGACTCTGTAAACCACTTAGAGAGGGCTGTAAAAGCACTGTAAAGTGGTATATAAGTCTAAATGCTATTGCTAAAGAAGGAAGGGAGAAAGAGGAAGGAAGGAAGGAAGGAAGGAAGGAAGGAAGGAAGGAAGGAAGGAAGGAAGGAAGGAGAGCAGGAAGGCAGGCAGGCAGGCAGGCAGGCAGGCAAGACTGTGGTGGCGCAGAGATGAGAGTGCAGTACTGAAGACTATTACTGCTGACTGATGGCTGCCTGCAATTTGGCAGTTCAAATCTCACCAGGCTCAAGGTTGACTCAGCCTTCTGTCCTTCCGAGGTGGGTAAAATGAGGACCCAAATTGTTGGGGGAAAGAGGCTGACTCTGTAAACTGCTTAGAGAGGACTGTAAAGCACTGTAAAGCGGTATATAAGTTTAAGTGATATTGCTAGCAATGTCCCAGGAAAAGTGCACACCTAATTAACATCCTTTATCAGTCCTCCAACAGGAAAGAAGCTGCCTTTTAACCGAGTTGTGACTTCATCAGTAAACTAGTAATTTATTAAAGGGGAGGAAAATCAGTGGGTCTTTAGCTCCCTCTTCTGTTCTAGAGCAGTGAAACAGAGAACTAGGCTGGAATATTTACTGGAACTGCACGCTTCAAGAATAATTTCAGAAAGACCCAAAGAGGCTGCTTTCACGAATAGCCGAGAAATTCTACGATTTCTCAAGTTCCAAAGGATTTTGTATGGAATCAATTTGGAGGCTTGCACAGCTTGATTGATCAGGTATCTAAGCCTCTTGGCTTCCTAGCATGACCACCAATTCAAAAAAAAAAAAAAAAAGAAGAAGATGGATAAGAGGATTTCTGTAAGAGAAGCCAACAAAGATCTCCTTTCTGAGGTTAAAATTTTGAGCATTCCTGGAATCGGAAGCCCTTAGACATTTCATAGAACGTGATCCAATTTCGCTTGATGGTGTGGCCAATTCCATGGAACTTGATCCAATTTATGTTTATGGTATAGCTAGGGGTGGGTTTCAAAATTTTTAGCAAGGGGTCCTCTGGGTGGGCGTGGCCATGGTGGGTGTGGCCTAGTTGGCCTCCTGCACCACAGTGTGTGGGGGTCTTTTGCCCTCCCCAGGCTCCGGAGACTTTCTTCGAGCCTCCGGGAGGGCCAAAACGGCCTCCCCAGGCTCCGGAGGCCCTCTGGAGGCCAGAAATGGGCCTGTTTCTGGCCTTCCTGAACTTCCAGTCGGCCCGTTTTTTGCCCTCCCCGAGCCTCCATGTGTGCCCTGTACTTACCTGCATCCAAAATAGGCCGCGTGGGAGGGATGAGACGGGATGGGCGGGGCCAGCCAGGAGTAGAATTTGGGGATTCTCTGAACTGCACAGAATCTTAGCTAGAGGTTCTCCCAAACCCCTGCGAACCCCCAGCAGCCCACCCCTGGGTATAGCTGAGTCAGTTATAAAATGAACATCCCTCCCTCCTCCTTTACCTCTGGAAAAGGTAGACCTTTGTGGCTCTACCTCGGGGCTGCAGGGGACATGAGAGATGTGCTTATGCTCCATCATTGCCAAGATTTTTTTAAAAAAAGTCATCAACCTCTGCAGGACTCAAGAGACTTCTTTTCTTCTTTGACCTTCCCTCACTCTTTCCAGAGCAAAAATGACCTGAAATTTGGAATCCAGCAACTCTGGAAGGTTGAGGGGACAGAAAAAGCAAGGAATGGGTGTGCTGGGGAACCATAGCTTGTCCACCCTGATCAGGGCAATAGATTCCTTGCTCAACATCAGCCCATTCCCTTCTTTGCAAGCCATCTGCAGAAGTTCCTGCTTGATGCCACTCTTGCCATCCCTGTCTTCCTTATCCACTTGGAGGGAGCCCATCTTCCACTGCCTCTTTGGCCCATGATCTCACCCCGTTCCATGGCTTTGAAATATTGTGGCCCGTCGGGCTAGCTGCCGAATCAGACAAGGAGGAGGAGGTTGAAGGAGAATCTGGGCTAGCTTTGGAGCCTTTGAGAAGGCTCTGATAAGAAAACAGCATTGGAGACAGAGGCAGAGCCGGGGCCTTCTATCTGCCCCCAAGTGGAGAGGCAGCTGTCTTTCGGGCCTGAGTTGAGTGAGGGGGAGGAACAGATGGGGCCCATCCCAGATACACGTATGCAAGGAGAGGAGAGGAGAGGAGAGGAGAGGAGAAGAGGGGAGGGGAGGAGAGGAGAGGAGAGGAGAGGAGAGGAGAGGAGAGGAGAGGAGAGGAGAGGAGAGGAGAGGAGAGGGGAGGGGAGAGGAGAGGAGAGGAGAGAGGAGAGGAGAGGAGAGCAATGGAGTGCAATAAGCCGGCTCTCAGGGAAAAGAAGTCGTAGACACTAGCCAGCCCCTCCTTGGCTGGAAAATAAATAGTAGGGGTTTGGGAGTAGCTGGTTGTCTCAGACAACTGTTCACTTTTAGGATACAGCAAGCAATTCGGATTTCTTGTCCAGGTTTGTCGGGACTAATTACATTTGCTTTTTGTTTATCCACATGAATAAAAGACTGTTTCTACCCTGTTTGAAAAGGGATTTCTTTGTACTCATGAGTAAGTGGCTTATCGTTACTTTCTAAGGCTGGGTCAGAACGTGGCGTTTCTCTGTCCGAGATCCCCTCCCACTCCCTAGCAGACAGTAGCATCCTATGTCCAGATACTTGCAACATACCTCTGAGTTGTCTCTCTGTGTGTGTTCCTCCCCGTCCCTCTCTCTCCTTCCTTCCCTGGGCCTTCTCTCTTATTTGACCAAGGTAGGGAAGCCTAGTAGAAGTAGGCATACCACCCTTCCCAGTGGAAGCCTCCAGTTCCGATCTCTCAGTAAGGATGACCACGGAGAATGGGAATGCGTTGCCACCAACATCGTCACAAGCATCACGGCAAGCACACATCTGACCGTCATTGGTAGGTATGAGGTTGGGAAGCATTGTTGATATGACCACCTGCTTGATCATTGGGGAGGACTATGGACACTGGTGACATTTCTGCTCTAGGTTTTTAAATTTAAAGTTTTATATAGCTGCTCAAAAGTGGTGGGTTCCTCCCGGTTCAGCCCGGTTTGGCTGAGCCGGTAGCGGTGATGATATGACATCACCGAACCGGTTCTCTTTGTTCGGGAGCTGGGCCCTCCCACCCCCCGTTATTCTTACCTTTTATTTGGCCCCGCCCCCAATCTATTCGCTGCCTCCCGAGTCCCAGCTGATCGGCTAGAAGGAAAAAACTGTTTAAACTCTTGCCGCGGGGCTTCAAAGGGCCGCCCTACGGCTGATCAGTGTTAAAAGGCAGTGTGGTGGTAGATCAGTGCACTCGAAAAACAAATGGGTAGACCGGTGCCTCCAAAAACAAATGAGTAGACCAGTGCCTCCAAAAACAAATAGGTAGACCGGTGCCTCCAAAAACAAATAGGTAGATCAGTGCCTCCAAAAACAAATGAGTAGACAGGAACACTCCAAGAACAAATGGGTAGACCGGTACAGCTCTGCAAGCAGTTAAAAGAGGTACTGGTAAACCAGTACCTCTGCTAAATCCTAAAGAATTGTCACATGACCATCAAGCCACGCCCACAAAATAAGCCACGCCCACAGAATTGGTAGTAAAAAAATTTAGAACCCACCCCTGCTGCTCAATACACAAAAAATATGATTCGGTATGGCAAACAACCCCAATAACAGGTGGTGGTTTCCCCAGTACCACAACTAAAGTGAATAACAAGAACGAATCATACAAATTAGAGCCTAACAAAGCTGTCTGGGTGACTTGGGGCCAATCACCAGGCAACTTTGATTTCTAGTCCCACCTTAGACATGAAAACTGGCTAGTTGACAATTGGGCCAATTGCCAGGAGATTGTGAGTTCTAATTCTACCTTAGGCATGAAAACTGGCTGGCTTACTTTGGGCGAATCAGCAGGGGATGGTGAGTTCTAGTCCTGCCTTAGACACAAAAGCCAACTGGGTGACTTTGGGCCAGTCACTCTCTCTTAGCCCAATGTACCTCCCAGGTTTGTTATAGTGGGCAAAACAGGAGGAGGAAGGAGTATTAGAAATATGTTTGCCAACTTGAGTTCTTTAAGAGAAATAATACTGTGTTTTCCTGAAAATAAGACCCTGTCTTATATTTTTTTTGAACCCCAAAATAGGTGTTTGGCCTTATTTTCGGGGAGATCTTATTTTTTGGGGGCACGTGGAACAAGACGGGGATCCTCTTGCCCTCTTACCTGATTTCAAGCTCTGTCTCCCTAAGTCTAACCAGAGGAAATGGCAGGGACCCGCTGCGCATGTGTTTAAATATTTTCGAGGAGGGGAGGGCTTATTTTGGGGGGAGGGTTTATTTTAGGAGGAGGGCTTATTTTGGGGGGAGGTCTTATTTTTGGGGAAACACGGTAATAAAATAGGATATAAATCATACAAATAAGGTATTCCGCCTCACAGGACATGATCTCTTCAATCCTGATCCAAAGCCTGAGGTTTTGAAATCCTTCTTGAAGGCTAACAGGATTGGGGCCAGTCAAATCTCTGTGGGGAGGTGGTTCTGCACAGCAGGTGCATTAATTAATTGGAGGAAAAAAGCTGGAGAGTACAGAGAAACATTTTGTGAGCAACAGCATTTTCCAGGGTCTTTTTTCTCACTTTCAATTAAATCTTCCCAGTTCCGTCTTGCTTATGATTCTGCTCTCCCACCCACCCCCCACCCCTTGCCAAGCCCTGATCATTCTGCAATTAGGAGAGGCTTCCTGGAGAACTTCCATTTAAATATAGTGATATTATATTTGATTTTGTTTGTTATCGAATTGTTTTCCTCTTTTAAGTGAAAGCTGACTGAGTGACATCCTGAGTTGCTTTCTGCATGGGGTCTATATCCTTTTGCGTAGGTTTCTTGATGTGTTTTAGTTTATCGGATAACTAGCTGGATACCCGTGCTTCGTTATGAAACTATGTGATCGGGCATGATAAATCGACACTAAAAGCTTAAAACTTAATGTAGAATGTGTAACTCCGTAGCATCAGAGCGTGTTAATATAAGGCAACTGGCAGTTGGAACAGAGGGGGAGGGGGAGTAGAGTGTCTCAGCCTACAGGCCGGATGAGTCATGCGCTGACCAGGCCCACACCCGGTTTAGCGAAGGGGTAGAATCAGAGAGTGTTTTTTTTTTAAAAAAAAATTAAAAACAAACTTTATTCAATATAAAAAGATAAAAATTATACAAAACATTCTTAACTCTAAAAAAATACAATTCTAAATTACATGCATACTAAAACTAACAAACAGGATTATCTCTGTATAATATTTAAACATGTGAATATATATATACATTAACCTTGATTTCTTAATGACGGTGTATATTTGTTACCTTTAATTTCTTACTATATTTGAGAGAGTGTTAATATAAGGCAACTGGCAGTTGGAACAGAGTTCTTTTCAGGTGGGGAGGGGGAGTAGAATGTCTAACTCCTTAGCATCAGAGTGTGTGAATATAATACTGTATACGAAATACTAATGATCTGATGATCATTTCGAAAAATCCTTTCTTAGTGAGCACCTACATGCCAAATTTCAAGTTTGTAGGGTTTACAGTTCTGAGATTTCATGATGAGTGAGTGGTATTTGGCTTTTATATAGAGAGATAACACAGGAATGTTAGGGTTCTCCAATGATCTGTATTTGAAAGGAAAATCTATTGGTTGCCTCCTTTCTTTCATCCTAGTTTAAACTCTGTTGCACTAATCTTGATGGTCCTAATTTCCCTCTCCTTGTTTTCAGGTACAAGTCCCCATGCCCCAAGTAATGTGCGTGTTGCTGTTTCCATGACCTCAGCCAACGTTTCCTGGGAACCTGGCTATGATGGCGGATACGAACAGACATTCTCAGTTTGGTACGGCCCTCTGTGAGTCATCCCAGCATGCTTTGCTCTCTGCTTCTTTTCTTTCCCAGTTGGCCAATGTGAACAGTAGACTTGAGTCCTTGTCCTTCTTAAACTGAGTTCTCTTGAATGTTGATTGTGTAGCAACAATACGCAGGTACCCCGTTTGAGTAATGAGAGTTTTGCAATCCCTGATCTTGATTAGCTGGCATAGGGAATAGGGCTTTGTCTATCCCCTTTTAAGGTGACTTTCCCCATCCTGAAGAGATGATCAGTGACATTTAAATCTTGCTTTTCTTCCATGATGGAACCCGAATTACTCTTCATGGAATTTGCATAGACCATTCTATCACGTCAAATGCTTTCTTGGACCTCGTACGTTTGATTTTCAGTTAAACAGAATCCATCAGTAATCTCCAAGTCAGGATTTGAATCATGGAAAAACAATAGATTTAGATTGGCTCCTGTGGTTATCCTAATCTGTACAATGAAGCAGTAGCTTGCATTCCTGAGGAAACAGCAGCTGCAAAGGGACTGGTGGGAAGGTAAAGTCTTAAATATTATCTTTCACCCACCCAACTCCTTTATGATATAGATCTAGTATTGATCCATTCTTCCTCTGAAAGCAAGAAACAAAGCAAAACACAACACAACAAAACAAAAACAAATGTCTTCCACAATTCACTAAACTAAAAGCATCCAAACAGCAACATATCTGTGGTCCATCTTCAGACACCTGGTCTCAAGCAAACAAGACGTAATAAACCTTCAAACATAATAGTTGAGTTTACCCAACATGCTGATTTCTAAATCTGACATAATAGTGCTTTATTCATGTGATTTGTTGGGCCCAAATAAACTATGCAATGGCATCCTTTGATGGTCTGTTTCACACAACAGCTAAGAACACAGTTGGATTTCCACCCCGTGCTTAACCAAACGTCTAATTTAGCTGAATCTAGTGTTGTGTAATCCTCCAATTGGTTAGTATGCTATACATCCTATGTATTACGTAATCTATCCTTCTTCAAGAAAATGCACCCTCAACATATCTAAAAAGCATCAGCTGGAAAAAGCTGGTGTATCACATTTTATGTGGTGATAAAGCTATTCACATCTGCCTTCTTGTAAATTGGATGAAATTGTTATTTAGAAGTTGTCTTCCGAGGCTTTTAGCAAATATTAATATTTGCTAAAAGTCACTGGAATTTAATGGTCCTATATTCATGAGTGTGCACCATGCATTATACCTCTAAAATATGACATACCAGAATTGGGCTTCAGACAATTTACATTCTTCCATACATCTACTGTAGGTTTAACTCAATCCGGATAACTCTAGGTGCCAATATCCATTTTGTATTGAAAACTTTCCCTTCCTAATCATCTACTTTGTCCAGGTTCTTCCTTTGTAGGGGGTTTAATTTTAGAAATCACATGTCAGTAGAAAGTTGATGGTTAGCTCACACTTCATTTCCCACCTGCAGCATCGAAGAGTGACATGGAAGTGTGAAAAAGCTGTCATACCAGAAAGGTATCTGGACTGCTTATGCAATATTTTTCAATATTCCAAAATAGCTGTTTAGATTTTACCGAAGAAAATATAGGGCATGCCAGTAAGCTTCAAAATTCCTCTCCCCAATAAAGCTATCCCTGCATCTGGAGTCCCATTGAAATAACTACCGTATTTTTCAGAGTATAAGATACACTTTTTTCCCTCCTAAAAGAGGCTGAAAATTTGGGTGTGTCTTATACTCCGAATGTAACGGTGCCCAAAATGGCTACCCGGAACAGCTGCTGCCTTCTCTTACCCCTTCCGCGCTTCGCCTGCTTTAATCACTGGAGCTCCCTTTTGAAGCTGTTTTTCAGCCCCAATGTGAGCGAAGCAACCTTCCGTGCTTTGCCTGCTTTTCTAATTGCTGCTCCCTCCGGCAATCAGCTGTGCTTTAGAAGCTGTTTTTTAGCCCCAATCTCAAAACAAGCAAGCGAACTAATGTGCTGAAGCTGATCAGGCTAAGGACTAGCCAGATGAATACTCGGTAGGCAGATTTTTTTTTTCCTATTTTCCTCCCCAGAAACTCAGGTGCATCTTATACTCCGCTGTGTCTTACACTCCAAAAAATACGGTATTCAGTTGTAGGTCTGAAGGCATTTAAGTTGAGGTTCTTCTGAAAAGGGGGGGGAAAATAAAAATTAGATAGGTTATTTCATACATAGGTTATTTCCTGGGGTGGGAAGTCCATCCACCTTTCTTTAAATTTCACTCCTTGAGTCAGTTCACAAGTCCCTTTGGTGTTGATTAATCAAATGAGGTATGTGAAAAAATCTCTAAGGTCAGATTCCATAGGTTTCTCTAGATTTGGGGGGGGGCATATTACTGGTATTTAAGTAGTAGCAGATGAAACCAAAGAATTCACCAGCAGGAGAATTTAGAACATTGCTGGAATTAGCTTTGAGATCAGTGGACGAGTTAGATAAGACATTGGACTTTCATTGCAAATCCTTATCACTGCAACAAACCTCCTTTCCTTTAAGTTGATTGGCATTATCTCAGTTGGCTGAATAAGGATATAGCCATTGCCTTCTGTATTAGGTTGCCTATTTTCTTCCTATCCTTCTTTCTTCTTTCTGCCTCTGTATCCTCTCGTCATCCCATTCGACCAGGGAAATCTACTGGTAACTTAAATATTAGATGCACAAGTCCGATAATAAAGAACTGTTCTGATTTTTTGGAAAGAGGGAAGGAAATTCCGATAGGGTGGATGGATTCAAGAGCAGTGACAATGAGTGCACCATTGGGAGACTTGAAGGAACCGGTTAGGGATGATTTTTCTCATCTTGGAGAAAAATCAACGTAGCCAAAGAAAGTCTCCAAATAAATTGGCAATCCCGGTTTGGTTGTTTCAGTGTTTTATCTTCAGTGGCTTTGGCTTGGATTGGGGCCAGAAGGGATGAAATTGTAGCTTGGACTTCACCGTTGCTGAAATGGTGTCACAGGTGAATAAGGTTGAAAGCAACGTGCAGCTCAGAGGGTCATATGGCTGTCGAGCTGAGGACATCTGAGTTAGCTTAGTCTCCACATATGTGTCTGCCATTTGAGTTGGTCTTAGACTGTGAAGAGAGCCACCCTTAATGAATGTTTACATCCGCCTGCTGAAATAATCAGACGTTTATGGTGAGATGCCAATGGGCAGCAGGATGGCTGATGCACAGACATAACATTTCTCGTCGTTAGTGCACTGCTTGTGGCTTTCATGAGTTCAATCAGTCATGCCATTTGAAAAGCAAGATGTGTGCTCAGGTATCAGAGAACAAGCAGAAACTGGGTTGATTATCCTACCCGTTTGTGGCAGTTGTCATAAATGTAGGATGTAAACCTTGAGATACCCAAGTGCAGAGTTTTTATAGAGGGGGAAATAGAAGAGCCTCATGCTAGTCCTTTGAACCCACTCAAGATACCTTTTTATTTAAAAAAATAATAATAATAACCAAGTTATCTAATTCAGATTAAAAAAGAAAACACTTGACGGAATGTGAGTAGCATCAGTGGTGGTATTCAGTTGGTTCGATCCGGTTTGGGCGAATTGGTAGCGGCGATGGCAGGAGGCTCTGCCACCCACCCGGATGTCATCACGTCCCGGTTTTGATGATCTGCGCATGTGCGCACGCTCACATATCCGAACCGATAGCGAAGGTAAGTGAATACCACCTCTGGCTAGCATATGTTTAAATGGCAGCCAAAAGAGATGTGTGTCAACTTGCAAAGCTTTCAAGTTGCCATGAGCAGGAGGGAGAGAGAACTGAAGTGAATTCCATACATTCTTCCTGACTGCAATCAGAAGGAGGGTGTTTGGTTTCACAGCCAGCCAAAGTGGTTAATTGGAGAATGTGATTTATGACATGGCCAGAGAGGAGGGGAGAGACAGGGTCATAGGGGAACGTAAATCTACGTAGGATCAGTCCTAACTGCATCCGAGTATTGCCGGAATGGTGCTCCTAATAAATGAATATATTTCCTTTGAAGTTTGGATCATGGCTCATGAATTAATTAGGGCATCTTTCGGAAACTTGACAATGTGATGTTGAAGGATGGAGATTGCCTTCCTTTGTTCTTTTCCGCTCGTTCCTTGTAATCAAGTGACACAGACTGAAGTCAACATGCAAACAGGATGTATTATTTGCATGATGGCTTGGTGGGGAATTCTGGGAGTTGAAGTCCGCATGTCTTAATGTTGCCAAGTTTGGCAAACCCTTGATTTAGGTCACCAAATTCAGGTTTTTTTTTTCTCCATATGGAATTTAGATGACTGGTGCAATTTCTTAAAGTGTGTGTGTTGTGTCTCTCTCTGTGTGCGTATGTGTATGAGAGAGATTAAATAGGATCCTGGCATCAGAACCAATCCCCAAACAAGCCCGTTGTTCAGGAAGAAATTATCTCTGCTTTTCCTTTATGGTCCCTTCTCCATCTCTTTCTCCTGCTTTCTCCTTCTTTCTTTTTTTTCTCTGCGATTCTTCCTTTCTGAAGAACCTGCTCTTTGGATGGTCTTTTCTATCTCTCTCTCTAGGATGAAGAGGGCACAGTTCGGACCTCATGATTGGCTCTCCCTTCCAGTACCGGCTGGTCCCAGTTGGTTGCTTGTGGATAACCTAGAACCAGAGACTGCCTACCAGTTCAGTGTCTTGGCCCAAAATAAGCTGGGCACAAGCTCCTTCAGTGAGGTGGTCACCGTAAATACTTTAGGTGAGTCCTGGAGATGGATGCTTTCCACTATCCTTCTTTTCTCGTACCCATTCAGCAAAGTTCTAGGTAGACTTATGTGCAAAGTCTACTGTTCCATTTCATTTCCAATTTTGGGCATCAGGAAAGCCAGGAGTTTTCCAGAAAGTAGTATTCCAAAACTGGAGGCTTCACATGGTATTCCGGACATTGTGTTCTTTTGGAATGAACAATTAATTTCTGGAAAACATCTGGACCACTCCTGGTAGGGCTGGATAGGCATGATTCAGAACAGGGGTGAAATGCTCCCGGTTCAGACCGGTTTAGCCGAACCGGTAGTGATGGTGACCGGTGGTTTGGTGAACCGGTAGCGATGGCAGCGTGAGGCTCCGCCCATCCGCCCGGTCATCGTTACTTCCTGGTTTTAATCAGGAAGTAACCTGCTTTTTACCCTATGCCCATAATAACTATGATTAATTTTACTAGTTTTATTTGTATTAGAATGTGTGACTCCCAGGTGCTACTGTTCACGCATTGATTTGATATGTTTGTAAAAAATAAAAAAAGTTGGGGGAAAAAAAGATATGGAAGTTTACAGGGAGGGGTCCTTAGCAATTCTTCTTCTTTTTTTAAAAAAATTGATTTATATGCCGCCCTTCTCCAGAGACTCAGGGCGGCTTACAATGCGTTAAGCAATAGCCTTCATACTTTTGTATATTTTTACAAAGTCAGCTTATTGCCCCCACAACTGGGTCCTCAATTTACCTACCTTAGAAAGGATGGAAGGCTGAGTCAACCTTGAGCCTGGTGAGATTCGAACCTGCAGTAATTGCAGGCAGCTGGTCTTAATAACAGGGTGCTTTAGACCACTGTGCTACCAAGGCTCTTTGGTAGTTCTTGATCTAGCTTGCTCCAAAGATTGTTATGCTAAAACAACTGGAGGAAGATGTGTGCTGTGTGGATTGACTCAAGCTCCTGGAGAAAGAGTGACATGCAAATATCTCTGTTTTATTCCAGGTGGGGTCCTGGACACGCTCTGAGTTTGGTTGTTTCCTCACAGACATTTCATGACCCAACTAAGTAACATCATCAGTTGATCATCATGATGTTACCTAGTTGGGCCATCATGGAACATCTGCGAGGAAACAACCAAGCTCAAAGAGCACCGAGGACTCCACAGTTCAACCCTGAGCTACAAATACTCACTTCTATTAGTATTTTATTCCACTTTGAGACTCTTCAAAATCGCATTTTCCCAGGGCCTCTTACGATAAACAAACTTAAGTTAAAGAGGTCACAAAAAAGGGAGAATTGGTGAAGGATCTGAATAGAAGAGAAAAGGGAGACAGAAATTCCAGAGAAGGTTGTTCAGAAGAAGGACAACATTTTGGTGGCTGGATGCCACAGACACGTCACAAGCCACTGGGGAGCAGTGGTATGAACTGTGATGGATCAATGTTTTCTTGTTTTTGGACATTGGGGAGAAGGAGAATTGGAGAACACTTTGATGTTTTAAAAAACTTTTAAAGATTTAATTGTAGAATCGTCACTATAATTTTATGGTGGTCCCTACTTTAAAATACTAAAAATGTGTGATTCTGTTCTGTTCTGTTCACCCCTGATTTCAGGGATGAAATCCAGCAGGTTCTCAAGAACCAGTAGCGGAAATTTTGTGCAGTTCGGAAAACCAGTAGCGGAAATTTTGAGTAGTTCGGAGAACTGGCAAATACCACCTCTGGCTGGCCACAGAGTGGGGTGGGAATGGGGATTTTGCAGTATCCTTCCCCTGGAATGGGGTGGGAATGGAGATTTTGCAGTATCCTTCCCCTGTCACGCCCACCAAGCCACGCCCACCAAGCCACACCACGCCCACCAAGCCACGCCCACAGAACCAGTAGTAAAAAAAAATTGGATTTCACCACTGTATTGCACTATACAGTAGAATTCAATATAGTTACTGCCCTGGGATAGAAGCTGTTTTTCCGCCTATTTGTCCTTGTTTTTATTGTCCTGTACCGTCTACCAGATGTGGGGGCAATAAGATGACTTTGTATAAAAATATACAAAAGTATGAAGGCTATTGCTTAACGCACTGTAAGCCACCCTGAGTCTCCGGAGAAGGGCGGCATATAAATCAAATTAAATATATATATATAGTCATAAGTGGGAGGAGATGGGTGATAGGAACGATGAGAAGATTTAAATAATAGTGGCCAATTACGTTGGCAAATCACAACTTCAGCCACAACAATACACGAGCACACAATAGATACAAACTTAAAGTGAACTGCTCCAAACTCGATTGCAGAAAATATGACTTCAGTAACAGAGTGGTTAATGTCTGGAATGCACTACCAGACTCTGTGATCTCATCCCCCAAACCCCAAAACCTTAACCTAAAACTGTCTACTGTTGACCTCACCCCAGGTCTGTAAGGGGCGTGCCTACCATCCCTATCTTAATGTTCCCTTTAATTGTACTCATTTTATGTATTCATTTCATGCTTATACTTATATATATTATCTAATATGTACTCGACAAAATAAATAAATAAAAAATAAATGTCTTCTAGAACTGGACGTTCGTGCAAATTAATGCAATCTTTTCCTATCCTGGTTATTTACTTTTTTCCTCTTCTCTTTTTCCTTTTTTTTTTTTAATATTAAAAACCAATATCTTTAGCATTCCCTGTCACAACACCAGAACCTCTGGTGCTGGTTACTCCACCAAGGTGCCTAACAGCTAACCGGACTCAGCAAGGTGTTCTCCTCTCATGGCTCCCTCCAGCCAATCACAGTTTCCCGATTGACCGGTATATCATGGAATTTCGGGTTGGAGAAAGATGGGAGATTTTGGATGATGCCATCTTAGGGAGCGACACTGACTTTTTTGCCAAGGATTTGACTCAGGTAGGTGGAAACTCTGGAAAAATGGTGAGTGACTTTTTTCTCCATCCTTTGGACACTAGTCTTATTGTCGAAGCAATGTTGTGTGACTTGATGGAACAGGACAAACATAATTGCTTGATGTGATATCTGTGGTGTGTTCTGCCCCAGCTACGGATCTCAAAGAACGCAGCACACACAAACTCTGAACAAAACTTAGTGTACTCAAATAACGCAGTTTTAGCAAATGCCGGCTATTAATAAGCGTTCTTAACAGCCTGCCAGAATTCCACAGATAAGATAGTCAGAGTCTTACTGGAGTTGGCAGAAAGCCCAGAATCAAGGTTGCAGAGAAAATCCCAACGCGATGATTAGCGAACTAAAGTTGTTTCCTGCAGCTTGTTACAAGCTGCATTGTTTCTTAAATAGGCTAAGGGCGTGGCCAATTAGCCCCAAGCCTTACTCTCGAGGAGACCTCCTCCTGAGGAACCACTCCTGCCTTTTGGCAGCTCTGCGTGCCCGTGCATTGAGAAGAGGCTCCTCTTCTTCATCCTCTTCACCTGAAGGTTCACTGGAGGTTCTGAAGGCCCTGACTGAATCCCCGCCTCTGGCACCACATCTTCTTCAGCCTCCTCGCTGTCCGACTCAAGCGCCGGCTGCACAGGCTGCTGGCACAGTACCACACCAGCCTCCTCATCGTCAGGATCAGCAACAATCCGCGCAGGCCACTGGTGGGCCACAACACACGGTGGCACTGTGGTTAGAATGCAGTATTGCGGGAAAACTCTGCCTGTAGCCTGGAGTTCGAACCTGACTGGCTCATGGTTGACTCAGCCTTTCATCCTTCCAAATTCAGTAAAATGAGGACCCAGATTGTTGGGGGCAATAGGCTGGATTGTAAACTGTTTAGGGAGATCTGTAAAGCACTGTGAAGTGGTATATAAGTCTAAGGGCTATGTCTATACCTCACATTCCAAGTTGATGGCATTAAAAGTTCCAAAACAGTTAAACTATTTGGCTTAAATAATATATTCCCCCCCCCCCATGTTTTCCATTTTGATCAGTTCAGCAAAAACAGAACAGAAAAAAATGGAAAGGGATAGAATATATACATATACATTAGTTACATCGCAGTATAACCCCCAAATTTTGTTGTTGTTAGTTGCGAAGTTGTATCTGACCCATTGCAACCCCATGGACAACGTTCCTCCAGGCCTTCTCGTCCTCTACCATCCCCGGAGTCCATTTAAGCTCACGCCTACTGCTTCAGTGACTCCATCCAGCCACCTCGTTCTCTGTCGTCCCCTTCTTCTTTTGCCCTCAATCATTCCCAGCATTAGGCTCTTCTCTAGTGAGTCCTTCCTTCTCATTAGGTGGCCAAAGTATTTGAGTTAACCCCCAAATTAATTCACGTTAATTAATTTTTTTTAAAAAAAGAAAAATAATTGTATTGCTGGTGTTGCATAAGATTCACACTGAGGTAAGGTTTGAAGTGAGAATTCAAAAGGTGAGATTTAATACAACGACTAGGAAAAAGTAAAAAGTAAAAGCAAAGAAAAAGAAAAACCAGAAATAAAATAGACGTTATCTGTAAGGAAATGTTATCTCATTTCTCTTTTCTTGTTCCTGCTCCCCTGTTTTAAATTTTATTTAATCTTGTGAGACCCTTGGTATTAAGTCTTCTTGATTCTACCTGGATTTGACTTGTGCTTTTGTTGGATTTATCTGGGCTGCTGTTATCTTTTATGATTATGTCGGGGATGGTCCATCATCTCTATTTCATGGTAGAAGCTACCCTATGGGATTCTTTTCAAGACAGAAGGTCAAGGTGTAAATCCCATTATAAAATAAATCAGAATGTGGATTCATAAATAATCAACTCGCATGAATGCTTGTTTGAATGGATCTATAGGGAAAAAACCTTTACTGCAACCCTGTTCAGAAGCAAATCTATTAAGTTAGTGGGACTTGTTTTCATATAGGAACATAGAGGAGTGCAGCTGAGCTGTAGGAAGCTTCATGCTACGCTTGCCAGATTGTCAGAGGTCCGAGCTTTGGAAAATGGGTTGTCTGGTTTTGCTACAAAGTTAATAGCCTATGGATGCTGCATTTGCTCCTTGGACCCAGAATTGTGGGGTCCTTGGTGGTCTCTAAGGTTGGTGGTTTTCTTGCAGATGATTCATTACCAAACCAGGTGATATATTCAGTGTTGTTATCAAACAAGGTGACAAAATAATAATAACCAAGTTATCTAATTCAGATTAAAAAAGAAAACACTTGACGGAATGTGAGTAGCATCAGTGGTGGTATTCAGTTGGTTCGATCTGGTTCGGGCGAATTGGTAGCGGCGACGTTACCTGATGGTGTCACCTCGATTGGTAATGAAATGTTTTCAAGAAAACAACCAAGCTCAGAGAGCACCAATTGTAATTGTAAAGTTTATTGTCATTGTATGTTTATATACAGTATACCCATAGAACGAAATTCACATAACACCCAGAGACCAAGCCCAACACACATGACAATCCTCAGTCACACCCCCACCCACCAAAATTTCCCGACCCCTAAACTACCTAAGCATCCACACAGCAGACCAAGTAATGCTGTCCAACTGCTCACTGATGGTGGCCCTTTAGTTCATTGTTGAGTGCAATTATAGCTCTGGGATATAAACTATTCAGAAGATGTGTGGTCCGAGTTTTAATTGTTCTGTATCTTCTGCCAGAAGGCAACAGTCCAAAAAGATTGTAAGCAGGATGGGAAGAGTCTCTGAGAATGTTATGCAACTTCTTCAAACAGCGAGATTCGAAGATGTCGTCCAGGGCTGGTAGCTGGAGCCCGATGATATTCTGGGCAGTTTTAATAATTCTCTGTAGAGCTTTTATGTCCACTCAGAGCTGCTCCCATACCATGCAAGAATGCCGTATGTCAGGACATTCTCAATGGTACTGCGATAGTAGGACAGAAGTAGATGCTGAGATAGATTTATCTTCCTGAGCATTCTCAGGAAGTACAGCCTCTTCTGTGCCTTCTTCGCAAGTATGTCATCATTCATAGTCCATGAGAGGACCTCCGAGATATAAATGTCCAGAAAGGATCCCACATTTCAATCCTGACCTGCAAATGCTATCTTCTATCCATCTTGGAATTCTCCAAAGGATTGTCTTGCGTCCTACTGTTGGGGAACTTTCGGCTTTCCAGTGCCAACACATTCAAAGGGTGGCCAGTGGAATAAGAATTAGTTCTACTTAATACAAGTAGCTGAACTCAAGTCTGGTTCTAAGGAATATTTTTGCCATCTCCCTCCCCCCCCCTCCCCGGTAGGGAATCACTTGCTACCTTCAATAGTGATGACATTGGTTTCCATTAACATTCTTGAGACTAATGACACCTGTGTGTTTCATGTTGTAGGACACGTGGTACGAGTTCCGAATTTTGGCTGTCATGCAAGGTCTAATTAGCGAACCCAGCAATATTGCTGGAGTCTCCAGCACAGGTAAGCAATGATATTACTTGCCTTGGCAGGCAGGCGTTTAGCCTCTGAATCTAACCCAGTTCTGAGATCTTCTCAATCAGCTCTAGGACCAGGAAGTCTTGTTTTGAGGATTCCCCCCAAAATTAAAAATATTCTTCAGTTTAGAGCAGTGTTTCTCAATCTTGATCATTTTAAGAGAAGGTGGACTTCAACTCCCATTATGCCCAGAAATTGCCATGAAAAACTTATATAGTAGTGGCCAAAATTGTGGAAAACCTTTTGAGAAAAGTGTATTTTCTAAAACTAGCTAATAACACCATTTTCTTTTGGAGTAGTACCATAAAATGGTATGGAGGAATGGAAGAAAGAGGGAAAGCTCTCGGAGGAGTTACAGCACCACCTGAAAAATAGCTCAACAAACTTCAGGACATGAGAATAAGGCTGTAGAAATCATTCAGAGAGGAGCTCCAAGCAAAGAGTTTATCAAGGTTATATATGACTTTAGGGCACTCTTTCCCAGTCTCGTCAACTTTGGATGGACTTCAACACCCACAAATTTCACAGCCAACCAACTAGGGAAATAGTACTTTAGGATGATTCAAAGCACTGAGACAATAATGTTTTTTCTTTCTACAGTAGTGGCCAAAATTGTGGAAACCTTTGGGGAAAAGTGAATTTTCTAAAACTAGCTAATAACACCACTTTTTTGGGGGAGTAGTACCATAAAATTATATATCAATGGAAAGATAATTTCATCAAGAATGTAATGCAATCACTTTTAGGAAGGATTTGCTATGAGAATAGCAGTTATAATATAAAGAAGAAAAGTGAAACACGTAGAAAAAAACGAGATATACAAAAATGATCACCATATCAGTTTATATTTAGTTGGGTAACCTTTAGCATGAATGATGGCCTTACAACGTCTTCCCAGGGAGTGAACCAAGTCTTTTAGTTCTGCAGCTGTTATCATGTGAAACCAAGATTGAATGATGGCTTCTATTGACTGGGTTTTATTGCTGGGTCGTTTCTGACTAACAAATTTCTTTCGTCGGCTCCATAGATTTTCCAATTGGGTTAAGAAGATCTGGGCTATTCCCAGGCCATTCCAGCAGTGGAATAGGATTATCTTGAAATTCCAAAAAAGAAAATGGTATTATTAGCCATCAAAGCTCAAAAATACACTTTTCCCAAAAGGTTTTCACAATTTTGGCCACTACTGTATTGTGGGGTTCTTGATGCTCACAAAGCTTGACTGTTTTCTTTCAAACATTTCATTACCAACCTAGGTAACATCTTCAGTTGTATTATATTGTTAAACTTGGCTCTGCCAATTGGCGGTGGCCTGGATAGGGGTATGTCACATTGCAGGTGTTTACTGGATAAATAGAATAGAAGATCTCAGCTCCATTCTATGATATACACTCCCCCCACCCCCGTGATCACAGTTATTTCTTGTTCGTTTTAATCTACTTATTGTTCTACTCTTTTAATCTTGCATACTATCATTTTAATCACATTGAAAATCATCCAACAAAACAGAACAATGAGATGGGTGACAAATGCATTTCAAATCTGTGATGGGTTCCTCCTGGTTCGTCCCGGTTCTTCCGAGCCGGTAGCGGTGATGATATGACATCACCGAACCGGTTCTGCCCCCCTTACTCCCCAGCGCCCCCACCCCCACCCCCCGTGTTATTCTTACCTTTTATTTGGCCCCACCCCCAATCTGTTGCTGCCTCCTGAGTCCTAGCTGATGGCTAGAGGGAAAAAAACTGTTTAAACTCTTGCCGAGGGGCTTCAAAGGGCCGCCCTACAGCTGATCAGTGTTAAAAGAAAACAAATGAGTAGACCAGTGCCTGCAAAAATACATGAGATGATCAGTGCCTGCAAAAATACATGAGTAGATCAGTGCCTGCAAAAATAAATGGGTAGACCAGTGCCTGCAAAAATAAATGAGTAGATCAGTGCCTGCAAAAATAAATGGGTAGATTGGTACAGCTCTGCAAGCAGTTAAAAGCCTGGTAGACCAGTACCTCTGCTAAATCCTAAATAATTGTCACATGACCATCAAGCCACTCCCACAAAATAAGCCACGCCCACAGAACCGGTAGTAAAAAAATTTAGAACCCACCCCTGTTTCAAATGTATCAATAAATAAATATTCTGTGACTCATTCTTGATAAGCTTTTTTATCATGAGGAAAAGAACCGTCATAATAATTTTTTAAATGAAAATAATAACATCCCTTTTTATGTCTGGAGAAGAGAGATAACATTTGGAAGAGGCTCAGATAGACATCCGCTGATTCATTGGAGTATAAGTCGGGTGGGGTGGGAAGTAGGCCAGCACAATCAAATTTGTAAGATTCTGTTATTATAAACCAATCTTAAAAAAAGTCATTTTAACCGTTCTGTAGAGTTTGATTTCCCAAACTGCCCCATATAGAAGAGCTGTTACGTATTCCAATAAAAAAGGTAAAAGGTAAAGGTTCCCCTCGCACATATGTGCTAGTTGTTCCTGACTCTAGGGGGTGGTGCTCATCTCTGTTTCAAAGCCAGCGCTGTCCGAAGACGTCTCCGTGGTCATGTGGCCGGCATGACTAAATGCTAAAGGCGCACGGAACGCTGTTACCTTCCCACCAAAGGTGGTCCCTATTTTTCTACTTGCATTTTTTACGTGCTTTTGAACTGCTAGGTTGGCAGAAGCTGGGACAAGTAACAGGAGCTCACCCCGTTACGCAGCGCTAGGGATTCGAACCGCTGAACTGCCGACCTTTCGATCGACAAGCTCAGCATCTTAGCCACTGAGCCACTGTGTCCCTCTACAGGTATTCCTGTACGCATCTCCAAACCTTAATTCTACCCACGTCTCCTATCTTCTTTTCTACCCAGACATATTTCCACAGCCAGAGCTGACTGACGAAGGATTGGCGCGTCCGGTGTTGGCGGGCATTGTTGCTACGATTTGTTTCCTCGCTGCCGCCATACTTTTCAGCACGTTGGCGGCCTGCTTTGTCAACAAGCAACGCAAACGGAAGCTCAAACGCAAAAAAGGTGAGGACTTTCCTGCTGATCCTTTTTGGCGATCAGGTGAAGGTAGGCAGGCTTGGAAAAGGGGAGAGGAAGGAAGGCATCCAAGAATATCCCAGCATTCGTCTTTCAGGGAAGAGAATGTAAGTTCAAATCCAGATGTTCAGATTCCTGGTGTCTGATGCATCTCTTTTTCCAAAGTCCATCGGATCCTAATGTTAAGCAATGAATCACTGACTTTTAAGGAGCTGTGTCAGGGGTGGGCAATTAGAGACTGGGACTGTTGTGGAAGGCTGAACCTGTAGGCCTGTGAAGATCTGTAGGTGTCAGACCTGGAAGCCATCTTTCAGGCCTGCCACATTTACTGCTGTGGAAAACTGGAAGGGAGGATTGTATGGAGCATGGGTGATAGGTAGTCATAATAACATTTCTTTCTCAGAAAGTCAAGGCTGTCTTGCCCTGCACCTGGGAGAATGGAACTAGGAGGCCTGTCCAGTTTGGACCATGCTGTAATTGGACCATGTGATGGACTTGTGGGTGTTGGGCAGGGACTTGGATTTTCCTTTGGGGTGGGGAAACCCTGGAAGCTTTCAGATTTGGGTTTCCCCAGATGTGCCAATGTGATATCTCTAAATAAGTGTGATGGGGACAGGGAAGGGGAAGGGAAAAGTGCAGAAAAGTAGGGCAAAAGAAAGAAAACGAGTTGACTTCCAACTTCCGTTGGTGCAGTAGAATAACATCAAACCTCAACTTTTTACTTTTACATAATAGTGTAAATTAGCCATTTCTAGAACAACAAATCTATCTAACTCAGGGGTGAAATCCAGTAGGTTCTGACAGGTTCTGGAGAACCGGCAGCAGAAATTTTGAGTAGTTCGGAGAACCAGCAAATACCACCTCTGGCTGGCCCCAGAGTGGGGTGGGAATGGGGATTTTGCAGTATCCTTCCCCCAGGAGTGGGGAGGGAATGGGGATTTTGCAGTATCTTTCCCCTGCCACGTCTACCAAGCCACGCCCACCACACCACGCCCACAACGCCATGCCCACAGAACCGGTAATAACAAAATTTGGATTCATCACTGATCTAACTGGTAAAGCCCAAAACTAACATTTCATTTTTTCCCCCCACCTTAAGCACAAAGTTCAGAGTTGACTATTTAAGGAACCTAATTTCTCATTCATGGATCTATAATGGTCTGTTTCCCACTTTCTCCTTTTTTATTGCTTTGTAGACCCTCCTCTCTCTATTACCCACTGCAGGAAGAGTCTAGAGTCTCCGTAAGTATTTTGCATTGTGAGCACAGAAGCTATAATTCGATGGACGGTTAGCCAAAAGGGGCACTGCTGACGTCAATCTTCTCCAGCTTGATGTTCTCCTAACACTTTAAGGTCCCACATAAAGATCTTCTAGACAATCATACAGAATCTGTAACCCTGGGGAGGCAAAAGAAACAGGAGATGATTGGCTTTAGTTGAGCGTTTCAGAACTCCGACTGCAGCAAAGTCAGGGATTGTTTCTCATGTCTGGAAATAGGAATAGCAATAGCACTTACATTTATATACCGCTTTCCAGTGCTTTCCAGCCTTCTCTAAGTAGTTTGCAGAGTCAGCATATCTCCCCCAACGATCTGGGTCTTCATTCTACCAACCTCCAAAGGATGGAAGACTGAGTCAACCTTGAGCCAGTCAGGATCAAACCGCTGGCAGTCAGCAGAGTTAGTTTGCAATACTGCATTCTAACCACTGGGAAGGAGGGAAGGAAGGAAGGAAGGAAGGAAGGAAGGAAGGAAGGAAGGAAGGAAGGAAGGAAGGAAGGAAGGACTTAGACTTATATAGTGCTTCACAGTGCTTTACAGCCCTCTCTAAGCGGTTTACAGAGTCAGCCTCTTGCCCCCAACAATTTGGGTCCTCATTTTACCCACCTCGGAAGGATGGAAGGCTGAGTCAACCTTGAGCCTGGTGAGATTCGATCTGCCAAACTGCTGGCAGCCGGTGATCAGCAGAAATGGCCTGCAGTATTGCACTCTAACCACTGCGCCACCGCTGCTCTTAGGGGTGCAGGACGTTTCAGTGCTTCATCTCAAGCAACTCATTGTACATAGCAATAGCAATAGCACTTAGACTTATATACCGCTTTACAGTGTTTTACAGCCCTTTCTGAAATTCATTTTTCACCTTGGCTGAGTTTCCTTTATATCTCTGGTCACCAACACTTTATTTATTTTAAATCTGACTCCCCTCTACCCTATTCTGAAACAAAGGTGATATTCTTTAAATAAAAACTGTTAAATAAATGGCAAATCAGTCAGAATCTATCCACAGGCCCCCTCTGCCTTCAGGATTCACCCAGAATCAGATAGATGGATCAATGACAGGAGGCATTTATATAAAATTTAGAGCATCATTGAAGCCAGGATATCTCTGGCAAGAGCTGCATTCTCACAATCGAAGTAGGCATTATTCACAGCTATGTGCTAATAGCAACAGCAATAGCACTTAGACTTATATACCGCTTCACAGTGCTTTACAGTCCTCTCTAAGCAGTTTTACAGAGTCAGCCTCTTGCCCCCAACAATTTGGGTCCTCATTTTACCGACCTCAGAAGGATGGAAGACTGAGTCAACCTTGAACCGGTCAGGATCGAACTGCTGACAGTGGGCAGAATTAGCCTGCAATGCTGCATTCTGACCACTGGGAAGGAAGGAAGGAAGGAAGGAAGGAAGGAAGGAAGGAAGGAAGGAAGGAAGGAAGGAAGGAAGGAAAATAGCAATAGCACTTAGATTTATATATCACTTCACAGTGCTTTTCAGCCCTCTCTAAGTGGTTTACAGAGTCAGCATATGGCTCCCAACAATCTGGGTCCTCATTTTACCAACCTCAGAAGGATGGAAGATTGAGTCAACCTTGAGCCTGGTGAGATTTGAACTGCCAATTTAGAGGCAGCCGGCAGTCAGCAGAAGTAGCCTGCAGTACTGCACTCTAACCACTACGCCACCATGGCTCACAGAAAACAGTTGCACAGAGGAGCTGGTCCTATAGTCCTAAGGCCTTCAAGAGAAAATAGATCTTAGTTAGATCCTGTTATTGTGCTTATTGTTGAAGTCCGTGGTGCTTTAATGAGTTTGCCTTCAAAGTCTGACATTCAGATTATAATTTGGAAAAACATCTTCACAGCCCAGTTGTTCCTTGGCTTTGTAATCCTCTCAGAAGTATATTTTAACAAGTCCATTACTGCTTGGAGAAAAAAATAGCCTGTGGTTTTGTTGCCTCCCATAACAAAGCTGAGGAAAATTGTTAGCCTTGGTTCTCCTCAGAAAAGTGTATATGTGTGCATTGTTGTGTACAGGGTATATACAAATGACCTTAGAAAGCCCACCTCAAAGTGCCAAGTCAAACATTACAGTAATGGCTAAAATTGTGGAAACTTTTTGGGAAAAGTGTATTTTTGAGGTTTGATGGCTAATAACACCACTGCTGGAATGGCCTGGGAATAGCCAAGACCTTAACCCAATTGGAAAATCTATGGAGCTGACTAAAGAAACTTGTTAGTCAGAAGCAACCCAGCAATAAAACCCAGTTAATAGAAGCCATCATTCAATCTTGGTTTCACATGATAACAGCTGCAGAACTCAAAGACTTGGTTCACTCCATGGGAAGATGTTCTAAGGCCGTCATTCATGCTAAAGGTTACCCAACTAAGGATTAACTGACATGGTGATCATTTTTGTATATCTCATTTTTGCTATGGTGATCATTTTTATATATCTCGTTTTCTCTACGTGTTTCACTTTTCTTCTTTATACTGCAACTGCTATTCTCATAGCAAATCCTTCCTAAAAATGATTGCATTACATTCTTGATTAAATTATCTTTCCATTGATATATAATTTTATGGTACTGCTCAAAAAAAAAAGTGGTGTTCTTAGTTATTTTTAGAAAATACACTTTTCCCAAAAAGTTTCCACAATTTTGGCCACTACCGTAGAAAGAAAGAACATTATTGTCTCAGTGCTTTGAATCGTCCTAAAGTACTATTTCCCTAATTGGTTGGCTGTGGAATTTGTGGGCGTTGAAGTCCGTCCATCTTAAAGTTGACGAGATTGGGAAAGAGTGCCCTAAAGTCATATATAACCTTGATAAAATCTTTGCTTGGAGCTCCTCTCTGAATGATTTCTACAGCCTTATTCTCATGTCCTGAAGTTTGTTGAGATATTTTTCAGGTGGTGCTGTAACTCCTCCGAGAGCTTTCCCTCTTTCTTCCATTCCTCCTTCCTAGGCTGTCTTCTGGCAAGGTGAGTCCTGAGAGCATCCGTACTCTACGGCCCCCTTCCGAGTCCTCCGATGACCAAGGTCCATCTGGCAAGCGCATGCTCAGCCCTAGCAAGGAGAAAGAGCTGTCTCTTTACAAGAGGACCAAACGGGCTATTAGCAGCAAAAAATACAGTGTTTCCAAAGCTGAAGCTGAAGCTGAGGCCACCACTCCCATTGAGCTCATCAGCCGTGGGCCAGATGGCCGCTTTGTTATGGACCCTTCAGAGATGGAGCCCTCGCTCAAGTCCCGTCGGATTGAAGGCTTTCCTTTTGTCGAGGAAACAGACATGTACCCCGAGTTCCGCCAATCGGATGAAGAAAATGATGACCTTGTGATGCCTCCTTCCGTTGTGGCCCTCAAGTCTCAATTGACGCCTCTTTCTTCCAGCCAGGAGTCTTATCTGCAGCCACCAGCATACAGTCCCAGATTCCATCGGGGTCTGGAGGGAACAGGGGCCCTTCAAGCCACTGGTCAGGCCCGGCCCCCGGGCCCCCGGCCATTCCACCATGGCCTATATTACGGTTACCTCAGCAGCAGCAGCCCTGGAGAAATGGACCCTCCACCATTCTACATGCCAGAGGTGAGCCCTCTCAGCTCCGTCATGTCCTCCCCTCCCCTGCATCCAGAAGGACCTTTTGGGCACCCTACCATTCCTGAAGAGAACGGAGAAAATGCTTCTAACAGCACACTGCCCCTGACTCAGACTCCAACGGGAGGCCGGTCCCCTGAACCGTGGGGCAGGGCTGAGTTCCCTTTCAGCGGCCTGGAGTCCTCGCCCATCCTCTTTCCTCACCAGCTCCATCCGTGCGAAATGTCCGAGAGCATGCAGCCCCAGGCCAGTCTTCCGAGGGGACCTCCGCCTTCCTCCCTTCAGGTTCCTGCATCCTACCCTGGCATTCTGGCTCTGGAGGCACCCAAGAGTTGGGCTGGCAAGTCACCCAGCAGGAGCCAACCTTCCATGATGCCCACCACATCCACCACCCCCAAATGGCAGGACAAACCTATGCAACCAATGGTGAGCCAAGGGCAGCTAAGACATACCAGTCAAGGCATGGGAATACCGGTGTTGCCTTACCACGGGCCGTCCGAGCCAGTTAGCCACAGCAGCACAAGCACATTTGGCCTAGACACAAGGTGGTACGACCCACAACCGAGACCTCGGCCAAGCCCTCGGCAAGCCAGGAGGGTGGAGCCCAGTTTACATCAGGTGGTGTTGCAACCGTCAAGGCTTTCACCCCTGACTCAAAGCCCCCTCAGTTCCCGCACCAGCTCCCCAGAGCTGACGGCCCGTGCCAGACCACGACCCGGCCTCATCCAGCAGGCAGAGATATCGGAGATCACCCTGCAGCCCCCAGCCGCAGTCAGCTTCTCACGCAAGTCGACGCCCTCCACCGGTTCTCCCGCCCAGAGCAGTCGCGGAGGGAGTCCCAGCTTCCGACCAACGATGGCCTTCACTTCTTTGGCCACCGGCTTTCCTCCTTCTCATTGCCCCTCCATGCCCATGGAATCCATGGACGTCTTTGGACAGATCTCCTCGCCAAGGAGGACTGGGGAGGAAACCCATAGGCCAGAGCTGACACCGACAACCAGTTCAGGGTAAGGGTGTGCACGCACAAGTGGAATTTGCTTGCCTTCCTTTTTTTACCAAGCCCTTCTTTCCCTCCCACCTCACCCGCTCCCACCCCTCCCCCAAAGTTCTTCCCCAAACACCATCAATGGAGTCCTTAGAGTTGATCTAGACACCCTTTATTTATTTATTTATTTATTTATTTATTTATTTATTTATTTATTTATTTATTTATTTATTTTGGAGATGACTAGTTCCCCAAGTTCACTTTGCACTGGTTGGGGCAATACCGGTGCCTGTTGTTGCTCAGACTCAACAGGTTAGCTCAACGGAATGCTGTACCTTTGAGTCAGTTGTGGTTTTGCATTGTTTTGTTACCTGAAACTCCCACTTCTTTCCACCCTCCATCGTTCCATCGGAAATCTCATTCAGAGCTTGCTTCTGGCTTGGGGACTGACACCTCAGATGAACAAAGTTAACAACATTTCAGATTCAGGAGTCTTTGGAGAGAGGGCGGGTTGGGGTTTTGTGGGGACCTGGGTGAATATATTCTAGGAATTACTGATATTTTGCTTTTCTCATTCCTGGCTGTTGACTTTCCTGGAACACGAAACCCTAGTTTTTGCCTTTCTCGCATCCTTCCCCCCCCCAAATAGGATTGATCTTCCTCCATGATTCCAACTAAGCTACCCAAGCCACTTTTACCTTCCTCATCTCCAAAAGGGGTGCTGCAAGCTTTGCCCCCAGGTTCGTCCAGGGCTCTAGCCCCTGAACAAATTGCCAGGAGAAGGGGAAACCCTAAAACCCAACATCAACTTAGAACCCCAACCCAACCCAATCCAACGGTGAAGTCAACATTCTTGGATCCTGAGCATGAAAGGTGACTGGAGCTGGTCTTCTCTCCAGCAGCTGGTTTCTCAGGGACCAGCGTTGCACCAGGCAAACGGTTCTTTCTTTCTGTCTCTTCCTCCTCTCCTCTGCTCCTTTGTCTGATGGTACTGTTTTCCATCTTGGTTGTTCTTTGTTGATGCAGCTTTTTTTTGTTGTTGTTTTGATTCTTGATGTAGTGGAGTTGTATTCCCCTGCTCTTCCCTTTTGATCCCGGGGACCTTCTGTAAATGAGTGGGGCATTGTGCCATCTGGATGGGGAGGGGGCAAGAGAAAGGGGGAAGTAAAGGATGGGAGGTGTGGTCTGCTTGTGATGGGAACAAGCAGGGATTGCCGCTGCTAAGTTGTCAGGAGCATAAGCTACAATGCTACGAGTGTAGCATTGGCTTTCATTCTCCTTTCAACACTTTCCCGTTCTACCATTTCATTTGTACTATCTGGTTCCCGGAAGCTCCTAATTCATTAACACAATTATGGGGATGCTGCTTTCAGGAGATCCAGACTATTAGGAGAAGAGAAATGTGCGTACACAAAAAGGACAGAGCAATCTCTTGGTGTTTGAAAGCAACCAGAGAAAAAGCAGTGAAAGCCACCTCTCTGATTGGGGAAGATGGACCTCATGGACCTTCTCGTGGATCCAAGGTCACACCAAAGTCCACTACCAGGAAAAAATGTCATCTTCTGATGATGCTGCCTACCTCCAGATTGATGAATTTTAGGATTCTCAGCAAAGCCACCTTAGCTGAGGAGGTTCTGGAGGCTGAAGTCCACACAACAGCACCCAAGTCATGGGAGTTTTCCCTAATGCAAGGGTGGGGACTTTCTAGGTTTGTTGGTTTTTGGCCTCCTGTTAGTTCCAGTCTCAGTGGTCAGGAACAAAGGGAAATATTGTCCAATGATATCTGAAGGACATAGAGTTTCCTTGGCCCTTGTCCACACCATGAACATTATACTTGCTTTCAGGTCCCTTTAATGATCATGGCTCCTCCCAGGGAATCATGGGAATTGTAGTTAAATTTTTAGAAGCCCTGAGGTAGACATGGACTATACACTGGTGGCTTCCCAAAGAAATTTTTCAATGGGCTTTCCTTAGAGGGCGGAGGGCAATTCACCATCTTCAATGATGGCCTCAGATCCTCTTTCATGATGTCAGCCATTTTTCTCCCGATGGAACTACAGTTCCCAGGATCCTTTGGGAAAAAGAGTTGGAAGTGACCTGAGGGAACTTGGCAGTGAGTGACCCAATCCATAGCATTGAGAAGTCCTTCGTACTAGATCCCCCCGTTGCATTGATGATGAAGCTCTCTACACTTTTAGCTCTCCTTTCTTCCTCCCCCTTACTTTCTCCAGAAATGTTTGTTCGTTTGTCTCTTGGTTTCCTTCCTCCCTCGCTTTTCCTTTGGTTTTTTTTTTCCCCTCTTCCCCTTTTGACTTGCTGATGTCTTGTGGAGTTTGGCTCCGTGCGGATGTTGATAACTGCTTTGTTTTTGATTAATCTCAGCTATCTGGGCAGTGTTGTCGAGACAAGCCACTCCTCAGCTCAATAGGTAAGGGTGATCAATGTCTGAAAGGATGGTGATGGGTTTTGGGGATTCGGTTGGGGTGAGGGGTCCGGGAGGGGATGTGAGAGGGGCTTTCCCCCCCAATAACATTTATTTATTGATTGATTTGGTTATTATTATTATTTTTAAATCCCTTTCTTTTCCTTTAAAGGGGAATAAGGCATTGCAAAAACTAGGACAAACTATCACACACGCAAAACTTTGTGGCTTTGGGGTTTCTCCCCTTCTGCAGGTTAACAATAGCAATAGCTTAGACTTATATACTGCTTCACAGTGCTTTACAGCCCACTCTAAGCAGTTTAAAGAGTCAGCCCATTGCCCCCAACACTCTGGGTCCTCATTTTACCGACCTCGGAAGGATGGAAGGTTGAATCAACCTTGAGCCAGTCAGGATCGAACTCCTGGCAGTAGGCAGAGTTAGCCTGCAATACTGCATTCTAACCACTATGCCACCACAGTCCTTCTTTCTTTCCTTCCTTCCTTCCTTCCTTCCTTCCTTCCTTCCTTCCTTCCTTCCTTCCTTCCTTCCTTCCTTAGCAATAGCACTTAGACTTATATACTGCTTCACAGTGCTTTACAGCCCACTCTAAGCGGTTTACAGAGTCATCCTCTTGCCCCCAACAATCTGGGTCCTCATTTTACCCACCTCAGAAGGATGGAAGGCTGAGTCAACCTTGAGCCTGGTGAGATTCGAACTGCCAAATTGCAGGCAGCCGGGAGTCAGCAGAAGTAGCCTGCAGTACTGCACTCGAACCACTGAGCCACCACGGCTCACCTCCATCCCTCCCTCCCTCCCTTCCTCCCCACCTCTCTCTTTGGTTCAAACCAATTGGCAAAGCAGGGATGACCACTTATGAACTTTGAAGTAAATAGAAAGTTCTAAGGTAGGTAAATTGAGGACCCAGTTTGTGGGGGCAATAAGCTGACTTTGTATAAATATACAAAAGTATGAAGGCTATTGCTTAACACATTGTAAGCCACCCTGAGTCTCCGGAGAAGGGCGGCATATAAATCAAATTAAAAAAAAATTGAATCTGTGAGGACTATGCAGAGGCTATTACAGTCAATGCTTCTTGCTTTGGCTTTCAAAGGGATGAAATGGGTCTACCTCAGTCTGAACTGAAGCTTCTTGGATGACAAGCAAAATGTTTTTCAAGAAAAAAACCAAGAAAGTCCTGTTGTCTTTTTTTTGGAAAAGCATCTTTGGGAAGACTCTACTTTTTTTTTTCTGTTTAGAGTCCCAAAATGGCCACTTGAAAACCATCCATTCGTGAAGCACTAAAAATATATTAGTGGGCCTTGAATGAAATCCTAGACTATCAGCCTTTCATGGTAGAACATGGAGGCTAAAACATACGATGAACGGTTGTAGGAACTGGGCCTGGCTAGTCTAGTGAAGAGAAGGACCAGGGGAGACATGATAGCCATCTTCCAATATTTGAGGGGCTGCCACAGAGAGGAAGGGGGTCAATCTATTTTCCAAAGCACCCGAAGGCCAGACAAGGAAAAATGGATGAAAACTGACCAAGGAGAGATTCAACCTAGAAATAAGGAGGAATTTTCTGACAGTGAGAACAATCAACCAGTGGAACAGAAGTTGCCTTCGGAAGTTGTGGGAGCTTCATCACTGGAGGTTTTCAAGAAGAGACTGGACTGCCATCTGTCAGACATGGAGTAGGGTCTCCTGCTTGGGCGGGGGGTTGGACTAGATGACCTACAAGGTCCCTTCCAACTCTGTTAATCTGTTAACATAGAATAATAGGGTTGGAAGGGACATTGAAGGTCTTCTAGTCCAAACCCGCTGCCTATGGCGGGAGATCCTATACCAGTGATGGCTAACCTTTTTGCCGTTGCGTGCCAAAAGCGGGGGCCGTGCGGGGAGGGAGGTTGCGTGCGCGTGTGCCCATGCTCATAATTCAATGCGCCCTGCCCCCCATATGCGCCTGTGACACCCCCTGTGCTCCCCCCACTTTTGGCACGTGATGGCACGGTGGGCCAGATAGACCCGTTTTTTGTCCTCCCCAGGCTCCAGGGCTTTCTATGAGCCTGGATAGGGCGAAAATGGTCTTCCCCACCCACCCACCCCTGGAGGCCAGAAATGGCCCATTTCCCGACTTCCGGTGGACTCGGAAAGCCCAAAAATCAGCTGGGGAGTTGAGCTAGGGCAACGCTTGCGTGCCCACAGATATGGCTCCATGTGCCACCTGTGGCACGCATGCCATAGGTTTGCCATCATGGTCCTATACCATTCCAGTCTCTTCTTGAAAACCTCCAGTGATGTCCTGACTGCTGATGTTCCCCTGCCCAAGACTGAAATATTGCAAGCGGTAAAGCACTGAGTACTATATAACATTGATCAGTGCTTCTAAACAAGAGACGGAAAGTAGATTGCGTTTCGTGCTTTATCCATTATCCATTTAAGAGGTCCCATTAAACCACACATCCACCCCTCAGACTAAATTGTTCTTTTATGAGTGGGCTCTGTAAAGTTGTCAGAGGCTGAAGGCATTGTGGATGGTTTATAACCAGGCTAGTAAAAAAATATCTTCGTGGTCTTCCTTTCCGTAGCTCTTGTTTTATGCCGCCATAAAACAGATAGTGCAAGAGAGCTTATACAATTTATGTCAATGCTTCAGTTCCTCTGCCAGAGAGGGACACAAACAAATCCATTTTTTTCTCTCTCTTTTTTTGGCCATATGGGATATAAAGCAATTTGGGCAGTCTTTGGAAAGATTGCCTGGAAGATTTCTGGATCTCTCTCTCTCTTTTTTTTTTTTAAGGATTTTTTTTTTAAAAGCCCTTTTCTCCAGAAATTTTGATCACATGATTACGGGGATGCTACAAAGATTGTAAATGTGAAAAAAATAAAGTTGTAAGTCACTTTTTCAGGACCGTTGTAACTTTGAACGGTCACTAAATGGACTGTTGTTAAGTCGAGGACTACCTGTCCTTGCCTGCCTCTCAGTCTGACAGGAAGCTCAGCTGAAACTGCCCAGGCACTTTCAAAAACCAATATTTTAGCAAGCATCCCTAAGGCCAGAAAGTTGTCATTTCTGAAAGCAGGGATGTCAAACTCAAGGCCCGTGGGCCGGATCTAGTCTGCAGGGTGCTTAGATCTGACCTGTGGGACCTCTCTGGAAATAGTGAAGGACTGGCCCCCGGTGCCTCTGCCAGCAAAAACAGAGCTCGGGAGGGCCCACATGACCCTCCCGAGCCCTGTTTTCACTGGCAGGGGATTGCAGGAGGCTGTCCCAGCTTGGGAGGGCTCCGTTTTCACTGGCAGAGGATTGCAGGAGGCCATCCCAGCCAAAAACGGACCTTGGGAGGCTCCGTTTTCACTGGCAGAGGGTTGCAGGAGGCCGTCCCAGCCGAAAACAGATCTTGGGAGGGCTCCGTTTTCACTGGCAGAGGGTTGCAGGAGGCCGTCCCAGCCGAAAACGGACCTTGGGAGGGCTCCGTTTTCACTGGCAGAGGGTTGCAGGAGGCCGTCCCAGCCGAAAACGGACTTGGGAGGGCTCCGTTTTCACTGGCAGAGGGTTGCAGGAGGCCGTCCCAGCCGAAAACGGACCTTGGGAGGGCTCCGTTTTCACTGGCAGAGGGTTGCAGGAGGCCATCCCAACTGAAAACGGAGCTCGTGAGCCGGCTTTCGCTGGCAGAGCACTCGAGCCACCACAGGCACCCCCCGACATGAGTCATGTCAAGCTGGCCATGCCAACACTAGCCACACCCACCCTGCGCACGTGCCCCCCGATGAAACACAACCTTAATGCAGCCCTCAATGAAATCGAGTTTGCCACCCCTGTCGTAAAGGTTTAGCTGCACTTCTCAGAAAGCAGAATTTGGGGGGGGGGGCAGTTCCCTTTTTTTTAACTTTCCCCAAAAGGCCCCCCCCCCCCACACTTGCTGCCAGCATGCACTGAACCAAAAGCTGAGCTTCTCTGCTGCCCACGGATCAAAACCCCAAAGCCACAAAGGAAGTTGGTGGATATCCCTGGATTTCACCCTCTGCTTTCTCTCTCTTCCTGCGTATCGGTCTCTGAACCGGGATGGCCCTTCAGCTCCTAGCCTTTAGAGCATCCAAAGTTGGGCGGGCAAGACCTTGTATGTGCCCTGAAACCCTTGTCACTCCGGTGTTTATCTTTGGAGTATGAAGATCCTTGTCTGTCTGTCTCTCTCTCTTTTTTTGGAAGTAACCAGTTTTCCCCTTTAAAGGCTGTCTTTGTTATCAGGCCTCTGCATGCCTTTCACCCTTGCTCTGGCTTGGAGAAATTGTCAGTTCTCTCGTCTGAGTGCTTCGTTAACTCCTCTCTTTTATATATATATATATATTTTATTTGTGATTCCTCTTCCTTGATTACGTTTTGCCCTCGTTCTGTTTCTCCTTCCTCTCTCTCTCTCTCTCTCTCTCTCTCTCTTTCTCTCTCTCTCTCTCTCTCTCTCTGTCTGTCTGTATCTGTCTCTCTCTCTCTCTCTCTCTCTCTCTCTCTCTCTCTTTTTTTTCTCACGCCACGGTGAGCCCTTCTCCCTCCTCTCCCCTCCTCTCTTCTTCTTCTTCTTCCACCTCTCCTTCATCTCTCTCTTTTGCCAGCATGGTGAAAAAAAATCCATTGTGTAGGCCAAGTTGTGCTGATCCCGCAAAGCTGGGGAAGGGGAACGTGCTCTGCTCTTCCCTCGGCTTGTCCTTCTCTCATTGTCTTGCTGGGTGCTGGTTGTGGTGGAGCTGGCACGGCGGTAGCAAAACACTTCATGGTGTGTGTGTGTGTGTGTGTCTCTCTGTCCGGGGTGGGGCAGGTGGTCCCCTTGCTCTTTCCTTTAGCAACTCTCATTAGTCCAGCTTGCCCATTGCTATGCAACCGTCCTTCTCCAATTGTAGCTGCTTCCTGGCGATTGAGGTGGCTGGCAGATCTTTCTAAGGGTGGTGGTGGTATCCTCTGCGCATTTTCCAAGGGGTTTGCCTATTTGAGGCGGTAACATTGGAAAAGTTGTCCTTTCCGAAGTTACTTCCTGACTGGTTTCCTTCTGCAACCGAAACTCTCTTCGGAGGTCAAAGAGTGTGCAACTTCTCGCCATTCCTTCCAGCTTCTTCTGGCTTGAAAAGAAAATACATGACTGGTTCCTACAAGAGGTTTAACCAAGTAATGGAGGGTTTATTTTTTGGGGGTGGTGGTGGAGGGATTGGGACAAAAATCGTGCACAATAGACTAACGGAATAGCGGGATTTCCAAACAAGGCTGCATCTCAGAAGATCTAACCAGTGGTGGGTTCCTCCCGGTTCGGCCCGGTTTGGCCGAGCTGGTAGCAGTGATGATATGACGTCACTGAACCGGTTCTCTTTGTTCGGGAGCTGTGCCCTCCCGCCCCCTGCCCCCCTGCGTTATTCTTATCTTTTATTTGGCCCCACCCCCAATCTATTGCTGCCTCCCGAGTCCCAGCTGATCGGCTAGAAGGAAAAAAACTGTTTAAACTCTTGCCGTGGGGCTTCAAAGGGCCGCCCTACAGCTGATCAGTGTTAAAAGGCAGT
Organism: Pantherophis guttatus; assembly: GCF_029531705.1. The sequence continues at coordinate 18,445,788 of NW_026844048.1, read as the reverse complement.
GTGGTGGTAGACCGGTGCCTCCAAAAACAAATGAGTAGATCGGAACGCTCCAAGAACAAATGGGTAGACAGGTACAGCTCTGCAAGCAATTAAAAGCCTGGTAGACCAATACCTCTGCTAAATCCTAAAGAATTGTCTCATGACCATCAAGCCACACCCACAAAATAAGCCACGCCCACAGAACCGGTAGTAAAAAAATTTAGAACCCACCCCTGGATCTAACCAAGCTTAGTCTGATTGGGAATGCAGTTGCTAGATTTGGTTCAGTGTTTGGGTTGATATAGTAGTTACCTCCTTTGCAAATGAGCCGAATTTTTTATTTCAGCATGGTTCAAGGCCGTTGTGCCAGAAAGAAGAAGAAGAAGAAGTTAGTCATGCTTTCTTTTCTGGCTGTTGTTTTTTTTTTTTTTGTCCCAAGCTGTGCCCAAGCTTTGCTGGCGAAGAGGCACAGAAACGGGATGACGGATACACAGCAGAAAATAGCTTGAATGGAATAACAGTTGGAAGGGACCTTGGAGGTCTTCTAGCCCAACCCCCCTGCATAAACAGGAGACTCTATACCTGTGATGGTGAACCTATGGCTTGCGTGCCAGAGGTGGCACACAGAGCCCTCTCTGTCGGCATGCGCGCTGGCCAGCTGGTCTTCACAGGCACTGGAGCGTCAAAAAATGGCCTGAAAAACAGCCTAAAACTAGCCCCAAAACTGCCCCCCAAAATGCCCAAAAAACAGGCATGTGTGCACTGGCTAGCTGGTTTTCAGGTTTCCAGTGCGTGCACATGCACACATGTTCTGGTTTGGGCACTCGGTGCCGAAAAGGTTTGCCATCGCTGCCCTATACCAGATGTTTCCAAATATAATCTCTAAAAGCCCAGCCAGTTTAGCCAAGGGTGAAAAACCATGAATGTAATCCCAACTCTGGATGATTCTGGATTGTAGTAAAAAATTTTTTTGAAATCCTCCACTGCTAGGGACCCACAGACATTACTGTCACCTCCAAGTTCTCTTGGGATTTTTCAATAGCATTTGCTAGAAGATGTTGGAAACAGAAATTCTGTTCTACAAAGTGTTTAATTTTTTTAATTTCCCCCAGAAAGACATTTCTTACATGACCAGCCTTATGTTTAATTGCATTGTGGTAATGCAGCTTCCCCTTTTTTCTCCCCTTCTCTTAAAAACTTGTTTAATTTCAGTGGATTTTTGAGAGTGTTTAAACATTGTGACTCCTTTGTTTCCTCCCAGGAAAACTTGAGGTTCAAAGACAGAACGAGTGAGGTTAGAACATACCAAGACCTGGGTGTAATTGAAGTGTTGTGATTCTAACAAGGGAGAAGACAAATATTCGCGATGCAAATGCAAATGGGTTTTACGATTGGCCTACTTTCTTTTGTCGTTCCTTATTATCGGGAGAAACAATATTATTTTCAGACGTGTCATTCAAGCAAGGGGAAAGGGTTCCAAACAAGAACTTAGTAGGAAGCATCTAGGACAGGGGTGTCAAACTAGATTTCATTGAGGGCCGCATCAGGACTGTGGTTGACCTTGGGGGTGGCCATGGCCGACTGGGTGGGCATGGCCAGCTTGACACTGCTCACTGGGCGTGGCTGACTCGGGACGGTCCATCCCTCGAGCATCGGGATCCCATAGCTCACTCCACTTCCCCGAGGGGGCATCCGCTTACCTCCTCCTCAAGGCTGCTGCCAGTGCCACCGCGGGGTGAGGCCAAGTGAAGAGGCCAGGGGAAGAGACTTACTGCTATGCTTCAGTCTGCCTGACAACAGCTGCAGCTTGTTGGCTTCGCCCCACCCAGCCTCTTCACCTCTTCGCCTGGCCTCTCGCCTCTATGCCCCGCCTTTCCCGCCACCTCCTGTGTACATCCATGCACGCACGGAGGGATGGAGTGGGCTGGGATGAAGTCCGTTGGCCTTGAGTTTGACACCCCTGATCTAGGAAATAAGGAAAGATTTTAACATTACATCAGTAGCAGAAGAAGAGAAGCAATACCAAAGAAATTCACAACGTAGCCACCGAAAACCCGCAACTATTGCAAAAGGAAGAGAATGGCAAACAATTATCGAATATTTATGTTGGCTATGTATTTCCAACAATGTTTTTATTTGTGTTGCTTTTACTGTTTTGATCTGATGCAGCACTGTCCTTTTATATTTTCATTGTTCAGGAAATTTTCTTGGAGATATATAGTATATGTCTTTGGTATGTCTTTCAGATGGCAACTATAAACAAAATTTATAGTCGCTATAACACGAGAGCCAACCTATTGTGAATTGGGTAAGAAAATCTTGCCCTTTGTAAAAAAATGATTTATCTGTTTGGAAGTCAGTGTCCTGCAAAAAATAATTTACTTATCTGCGGGATAAATATCCTGATATATAGTTTCTTTCTTTTTTTTTTTCCAGAGAAGCAATGGTGCTAAATTGAAATGATGGAAAAAGCTTTGCATTCCCTTGTCCAAGGCATAGATTAATCAATTAACTGTATTAATGAGGGAAACAGTTGTTGTAAACCCAAGTCTCTTTTTCCTCCAAATAGGATTTTACTCATGTGATTTATATGCTGTATGTATGCATAATACGGGAGTTCATTCATTGCATACGAGGTCCACTCACAGAGAGATCTGTTAAATGGAAGATTCACTGTTTTTATTCTGAGATTTTTTAAATTATATAGTTAACAGAATAACAGAATTGGAAGGGCAGGAAACCCTACACCACTTCAGACAAATGGTTATCCAATCTCTTCTTAAAAACTTCCAGTATTGGAGCATCCATAACTTCTGGAGGCAAGTCGTTTCAGTGATTAATTGTTCTAATTGTCAAGAAATTTCTCTTTAGTGCTAGGTTGGTTCTTTCCTTGATTAGTTTCCATCCATCGATTCTAGTCCTGCTTTCAGATGATTTGGAGAATAGGTTGACTCCCTCTTCTTTGTGGCAGCCCCTTAGAGCTTGGAAGACTGCTATCATGTCACCCCTGGTCCTTCTTTTCATTAAACGAGACATACCTAATTCCTGCAACCGTTCTTCTATATTTCACCCTCCAGTCCCCTAATCATCTTTGTTGCTCTTCTCTTCACTCTTTCTAGAGTCTCAACATCTTTTTTTATATATATCACGGTGACCAAAACTGGATGCAAATTCTGTCCCATCATTTTATTTTGTTTGGGAACTATAGAGCAATAGACAGAACATATTGCAAACCTCAAAAGGACGCAGTAGCTGAGTGGCTAAGACGCTGAGCTTGTTGATCGAAAGCTCGGTAGTTCAGCGGTTCGAATCCCTAGCGCCGCGTAATGGGATGAGCTCCCGTTACTTGTCCCAGCTTCTGCCAACCTAGCAGTTCGAAAGCAGGTAAAAAATGCAAGTAGAAAAATAGGGACCACCTTTGGTGGGAAGGTAATAGCGTTCCGTGCGCCTTTGGTGTTTAGTCATGCTGGCCACATGACCACGGAGACGTCTTCGGACAGTGCTGGCTCTTCGGCTTTGAAACGGAGATGAGCACCATCCCCTAGAGTCGGGAATGACTAGCACATAAGTGCGAGGGGAACCTTTACCTTTACGTGTGTTGCAAAACTGAGTATTTGATAATTCCACTGGAAGATACCCTTTACGTTGTTAGGTTTTGCTGTGATTCTGTTTGATTGGACATGATGCCCTGTGCAAAAGCGATATCTGATAGGCACTCTTATTTAATTGCCTCTATTTCGAGTACTTGTTCTTTCCTCTACAATATGAGGCATTCATATATGAAAAAGCTAGTACCTTTTTGAAGCCTTCTTAGGAAACCTTTTTTAATTAGTGGCTTGGCTGACTTTTATTATCTAATGTTAAGAGAGGGCAGGTAATACATGAGCTTTCGGTTCCTTTTATCATCCTCTGGCCAAAGGCCATTTTCTTGATTATTTGATTGATCGTTTCACAACGAACAGGGAGACATCTTTGAATTTTTCAGGCATCTTTGCAGAATCAGAAGGGCTACAAAATTGAATTAAATCTCTCTCTTCTGCTCTCATCTCGCTCTTGATAGCTGGCTATCTAAACCATCTCTTAGAAAATGTCAGTTATTAATCTGTCTCTCTTGTTGATCTTGATGTAGTATTACGTTTAATTAGCTCAGGGTTCCCCCCCCACCCTAAATGCAGAATTTTTCTTGTCATCTATCCTCTTCATTTCACTCTGCTGCTCAAGCCTATCTGGATCTTTTCAAATCGTCTTATTTTCATCCAGAGGCACATTGTCTCATTTGCCGATTTCTTAAGAATTTCCTAACTTCTTAAAATCTTCCTAACTTCCCTTCTTTGTTCTAGTCGTTGATAAAAATTTTGGACAACAGTGAGCTCAGGGCAGTGGTGGGATTCAAATAATTTAACAACTGGTTCTCTGCCCTGATGACCGGCTGGGTGGGCGTGGCCATGGTGGGTGTGGCCAAGGGATGTGACAGGCAGCACTCGGCCTCCTGCACCCCCCTGGGAGCAAAAATACCCCCCCCGGCATGCCTCATTTTGGGCCTAGTAGGCCTCCCTGCAGCCTCATGGGAGTGAAAACAGACTGGGGGAGGGCACCACACCCTCCACGCCCCATTTTGGGCCTAGGAGGCCTCCCTGCAGTTACCTGGGAGCCAAAATGGGGCACGTGGGGACTCCTGAAAGGGGCGGAGAGGGGCGGGGCAGAGCCAGCCATCAATTTAACTATCGGTTCACCCAAACCGGCCTGAACTGGCTGAATCCCACTACTGGCCCAGGGCAGAATCTTCTGGCATTTCAGTTGATATTTGTCTGTAAGGCAAGGGTGTTCAATCTTGGCCATTTTAAGACCTATGGACTTCAACTCCCGAAATTCCCCAGCCAGCCGTGCTGGGGAAATTAAAGCCCACAAGCCTTAAAGTTGCCAAGGTTTCAGAACTCTGCTGATCTGTAGCCACAACTGAGCAGTTTTTGAAGGTTCTATGAAGGTTAAGCCAACTATGAGTCCATCTAATAGTAGTATTATTTAGCGTATATTTTATCATTTTTTTTAAAAAAAAAGTTATAGTGTATCAATGGCGTTCCCCTGATCTACTAAATTAGTAAGTGGCATAAGAGGAAAGAAAATTGAGCAGTGGCCTAGAGGCGGAGCTCTTGCTTCACAATCAGGAGGCTGTGAGTTGAATCCTAGGTAGCGGCAGTTATTTCTCTCATAGCAGTATATATCTGCTATGTACTCTGCATTGGTGACAGGAAGGGCATCCGGCCAGTAAAGACTCAGCTCCATTCAGTTGCCCCAACTCCACCCCAATGTAAGGGATTACAGGATCATTAAAAGACCAAAAAAAAAAAAAAATAAGAGGAAAGAAAATTAATTTGGACAATTAAAAGGTTTGTTTGGACAATTAATGAACAAATATCCTGTTAATTGCAGCGTGCCTATTCAAGCACAGTAGAGTGGTACGTTGGCATACAACTGCTTTGAAACTTATTGAATTTGGTACTCAATGCATTGGGATTCATCGTTCGTTTGGTACTCAACACAGAAGCTACAGCTTGCCAGTGTTGGCTGCCTTGCAACTCACTACATTATTCCTTGTAACCAAACAAAAAAAATTGTTTGGCACTCATATTTTTTGGTATTCATCACACCTCCTGGAATCAATACTGAGGTACCACTGCACTTACTGCTTATAATCTGATCAAGGACCTTGCCCAATATAGACATTAAAATAACAGGTCTGAAATCTCCTATCTTCTCATTCTTACATTTTTGAAGATAGCAATAGCACTTAGACTTATATACGACTTCACAGTGCTTTACGGCCCTCTCTAAGAGGTTTACAGAGTCAGCATATTGCCCCCCAACAATCTGGGTCCTCATTTTACCCACCCCGGAAGGATGGAAGGCTGAGTCAACCTTGAGCTGGTCAGGATCAAACTCCTAGCTGTGGGCAGAGTTAGCCTGCAATACTGCCTTCTAACCACTGGGAAGGGAAGGGAAGGGAAGGGAAGGAAAGGAGGAAGGAAGGAAGGAAGGAAGGAAGGAAGGAAGGAAGGAAGGAAGGAAGGAAGGAAGGAAGGAAGCTATATCACTTAGATTTATATACCGCTTCACAGTGCTTTACAGCCCTCTCTCAGTAGTTTACAGAGTCAGCCTCTTGCTCCCAACAATCTGGGTCCTCATTTTAGTGTCCTCGGAAGGATGGAAGGCTGAGTCAACCTTGAGCCAGTGAAACTCAAACTGCCAAAATGCTGGCAGTCTGCAGTCAGCAGAATTGGCTGCAGTACTGCATTCTAACCACTGTGTCACCATGACTCTGGAAAATCATATGTTCTCCTCTGATATTTTGGGACATCAACTATCCTCCAGGAAATCTCAGAGATTTAAATTCTAAGAATCCTGGCTATACTACCTCCACACTTTTATACATAAGATCTACTCTCTTTTCCTAAACCCAGGCAAGGATATTGGGGAAGATTCATTGGATCAATTTCTTCTTTGGCTAACTGTGGTTCTATTGTAATTGGAAGAACATTTATTCCATCTTTGTGATGGAATGAAGTGAGGAGGTGGATCCCCAAGAGGAATAGGGTGTATTTCAAAGGAGTAAGAGGCAACTCAGTCCAGATATTAGTGTGAGAGAAAGAAGGTGAAGACAGCTAATAGTTCCCAGAGTATATTGTAGATACAAATAATAGAGTCCTCAGTCCGGCAAGACTTTGTCTGTGGGTGTGAAACAATAAAGAATTCATCTTGGAAGAATTACCACAAACCACAATTGTTCGTGTCATTCTTGGTTTTGAACGGGGTGGTGCAGTGGCCTAGAGGTGGAGCTCTTGCCTGTCAAAGCATGAATCAGCCTCGTTCCCCCCCTGGGGAAACTGTAATTAATTAGAGGTGAATGGATCTTGTTTTCCATGGTGTATACTCTCAAAGAAAGAAAACCCAAATGTATTCTAAGAAACATTTTATTATAAAAATAAAACAAACTAGCTAACGACATCTTACCAGCAGTCTTATCACACAGACGGACAAAGGAAGTTAGAAAAAAAAGAATGTAGACATGCGCATTAGTCCAATGTCTCACAAGACCAGTCTTATCTCTACAACAGATAAGTTTCCTGGCAAACTACTGTACTGCTCAGAATGGAAGCTCAGCTGGCAAACATTTAACGTAGTGACATTGCCAATCAGGAGGCTGTGAGTTCGATCCTAGGTAGAAGCTGATATTTCTCTTTCTGGACACACTGAGAATATATCTGCTGAACGAAACTCCGCACTGGTGACAGGAAGGGCATCTGGCCATTAAAATACTCTGCTAGCTCCATTCAGTTGCCCAGACTCTACCCCGCAAGGGATTATGGGTTTTTTTAAATGGAGATGATGATTCTTGGTTTTGGACCAATCTTCTCCACTATTTTTCAACTCATCAAACTCTGGCCTAAAGGGCCGGGTAAATAGCAGCCATATTGTGGCAGAAGAACAAGGACTTACAGCCTGAGTGTCAATAATAGATTGTGCATAGGGTGTGTTGAGAAACCAAATAAGCAAACAAACAAATAAATCTTGTTTGTAATACAGAAGATAACTGGCTGCAGATGGACTGGGCTGGTGCTGCAGTTTCTAGATAACTTGTGCTGTAGCGACATTATTGATCCGGTGGTGTGTTGCCTATGGCAAACCCATCAGCTGGGCCTTAAGTTGTGATTGCCCATAAATGGGGTTGAAGTGTGAAAATGCAGTTGTTTGTAGGCACACTTTACTGTGTAAACTATACTTGTCTGGAGGATCTGCTGTTTGCAGCCTAATCTTTGAAGGCAACTTGGTTAGAGCTTTCTTTGAACCGTGTATGGTGATGTATGACATGAGTATGGCTAACCACTGCAAATATATATATATATTCTGAGGTTTTCGCGGGTGTTTGTATGTAGGTCTTTGGTTATTCGGGTTTTCTTCCGCGTAAAATTGGAGGTTTCTTGGCAACGTTTCGACGAAGTCTCATTCGTCATCTTCAGGCTGGTGTTCTCGGCTTCGTGCTTCTAGGAGCAATGTGTGTGATCGCAGCTCTTTCTTCCTTTTAACTGCCAGTGGGGGTGTGAACTGATTGGGTGGGAGCTTGGCTGTGTTCTGATTGGGCGGAGGTGTGTTCTGATTGGTTGGGGGTTTGGCTGTGCTCTGATTGGATGGGGGGTTGGCTGTGCTCTGATTGGCTGGGTGTGTGTTCTGTTTAGGTGTGGGCTTGGTTGTGCTCGGGTTAGTCTGAGTAGCAGGGGGATTTGAGCTGGTGAGCTGTGTTGCTGTTGTTTGGCTTCGTGTTCGTGGCTGTGCTAAGAAACGTTGCCAAGACACCTCCAATTTTACGCAGGAGAAAACCCGAACAACCAAAGACCTACATACAAACACCCGCGAAAACCTCAGAAAACATATATATATATATATATATATATATATATTGGCAATCTTAAGGGTCTCCTCTCAACAGAACCTTCCCCCTCTCCTCCCTTTTAAAAGTTGTGTTATTGTGAATGCATCTGTTCTTGGTAGACTTCTAAAAATCTCTTGCAACCCCCACGTGGATTTTTCTGAAAGATTTTCACTCTTGGAACTAGCAAAAACAAAAACAAAAAAAGTGCCTTAAACCAGCCTAGAAATTGCTACTTTAACCCTTCTTCCTTTTCTTCTTCTTCTTCTTCTTCCTCTGTTTAACACTGCAGATGGTTCAGGCCCAGACCCTCAGCCTTAATTGGGCTTTGTTTTCATTCCTTTTGTGTTTTATAACCACAATTCAGCCATTTTGGAGAGGTTGACTCCCACGTTCCCACGAACCGGATAGGCCCAGTGCCCTTTCTGTAACCTTTGCCTGGTTCGATCGTTCTGATGATAAGAACAGGACAATGAAGATTGCCAGCTAAAGGAAAGGGCCACAATGGATGGGGTTGCCTTGGAATGCAGGGCTGGTGGTATGGCGGAAACAATAATAATAACCAAGGAGGTAAGATGCTACGTTCACCTCCAGTTGAGAACATGATAGGGTGGATTTGGTATCCACCCTGCTATGCTTGTCACCATCTTTTCCTTCCCTGTGGCAGACCAGGTGGAGGTTGAAATGCCCTCTTTGCCATCAGAGAGACCCTCCCTCGAGAGAGAGAATAGGGCAGGGGGCCACTGATGGCGCTTTCTGCTTTGTCTTTCTAGAAGACGTCCATCACCAACCCGGAACGCGGCCGCACCTGAGAGGCTCGAAGCTCTGAAATACCAACGGATTAAGAAGCCAAAAAAGTCGAAATCCAAAAAACAAAGCAGTGAGTGCGAGGAACACCAGATTCGCTCCCCTGCCTCTCCCGCTGCCCCCTTCCCCACCTGGCACAATGCTCATTGAAGTCAATGACTTGTAATGGGAATTGCTTCTGTCTCTCTATGAGGCCTGAACGTGGCTACGTGGTTTTGGGCACAACCCAGAATAGAGATTGTTGGGTGACCCTCTAGCTTGGTTCTTCAGAACTGAAACATCTCCTTGAGTTTTGCCTCATTCCTTTGGCTACCCTTCTGCATCCTGGGTGCCTTGTAGATGTGTAGATCTCAGGTCCCAGATTTCTTAGCAAAATGGCCATGCTGGCTGTAGCATTTGATGTCCAGCGATTGTCCAGCGATTGTTGGCTGGAGAAAACTGCCTTAGACCAAAATTAGCTTGTAGTTCTCCTAACCTCAGTCCCTACAGCCAGTATTTCCCAGGGGGGTTCTATCTTTAAAACCACCCTCTCATGCACACTTCTCATAGTCCATCCTCCCTTTGACCCCCTGCTCCTCAATAACTTTTCCTGGTTCCTCCTCTTTTAAATTATTGTTTTTTTTGTTACTTGATTATGTCTTTAAGGCTTATCCATTTTGCTGCAATTGCTAGAGCTGCTTTTTTCCCCACCATGTTGGTATGAGTGTGAAAATCATCTTCACCTTCACCGAGATCACCTCCATGCCTTCCTGGTTGACGTTCCTACAGCTCAAGCTTCTCATACCTGCACCTTGATGATACCTTAGGTTGTGTGTGTGTGCGTGCGTTGAGTTACGGTGATGCCGGCCTGCTTTTTGTTGGCTTAAAGAGAGAACTTCAAAGACTTAAATGTCCTCTCGTAATACTGGTACCGGAGATTGACCCACTCCTTCCTCTTTGCTTTCTTCTCCAGATGGTTCTGCCTCCCAGGTTCAACAACATCCTAACTCTCAGGTACTGTGGCCTGACGAAGCTGTCTGTCTACGGAAGAAGAAGAGACACTCTCGCCAGGATCCCTTTGCCCGCCTCTCCGCCCTGAAGGATGACCTCTGTCACCGGCAGGTTCCTGAAGACCAAACAGCCATTCTAAACAATGTAGACCATGATGATTCTAGTGGGCATGCGACCTTACTTTAGATTAGCACCTGCCAGGGGGAAGAAAGAGGGAAATAAGGAGAAGAACAGATTAGATCTCTCTGTGGTCAAATGCGTGGAAGGAGAAATTGAAGCACAGGTTGGTGTGGCTTAGACCTTCAGGATCCAGGCTCCGATCGGTGACACGGGATGTGATGATCACACGTTACGTGTGTCTCTGGCGTGATCTGTGAGAAGATCAAATCCAGGGTGAAGTCTTTGACTTTTGTGAGGAGCGAATTACATCTCCTACATAGTCTTCTACTGTAATGTAATCCACAAGGAGAGGAGATATCCTAGTAAACTGGTGGGAAGGCAAAAAGCAAATATCTCAATTTAACCCTCTTCATCCTCTTTTCAAGCTTTCTCTGGATCTCTTGCAGAGATGGGCAATGAAGAGCTAGGAGCTCTTTTTGGTCAGAACTGGACAACCCACCTGCTCTCTGCTGTAGCTTCAAGCTTGTATACTTTCTGGAAGGGGAATACGACTGATCGAATTGTACAAACCTGCTTCTCCCAATATTATTTATTCATATATATGAGATATTTCTGTATTCGTATATATGAAAAAGAAACCATAGAAGCAAGGGACGGTGTGCGTTTGCGTAGCGTTTATTTAGAATTCACTAGAGAAAGAAAACGCGGTATTAGTTGAGCGAGTCGGTTAGCATATTATTGGATGCAGCAAAAACTACTGAGATTTTGAGCTGAGATTTATGAGCGTTACGACTTCTTAGTTTTTATTTACTCGTGTGTTATTAGAAATTATCCAAACACACCAAGGGGGCAAAAAACAACAACAAAAGAAAATATTCTGCTCGTTTCAACTGTCAGACCTCTTTGATGTCTGAATATTCTGAGTGAAAATACAACGTAGAGTTGACTTTCTTATCTGTTGGGTGAAGATCAAGGATTACAGTATGCCTTGTACGTTTGCACAGTTCAATCTTAATTTATACTGGTGGTGGGGGGGAAACAAAACCTGTAGGACATTTTATATCAGACTAAATAAGAAAATGGCAGTTTGTTTGTTTGTCTCAATGGCCAGGGAAATTGACAGCCCAAATTGTACTTTCTGGCAACTTTTAGGTTTAGATGGGCTTCTTTTAAGATGCTAATTTTGCTATGCTTGTATCTGTACTGTAGTACACCTTTTTTAATTTTTTTTTTTAAAAGGCTAGTCTTTTCACTATAAAGCATCACTGCATTAGCTTTGCTGAAAATAAGGAGGTTTTAAAACTCTTTCGTCTATGTTTAAGCAAGGATTTCTCCCATTTCAGTTCGGTTTTTGGGGTTTTTTTTCCTGACTGCATAATAATAATAACAAACACAGTGTGTTCATTTACAAGAATGAGGAGGCTGAGCCCAAGCTAGCATATAAGATTAGAGGACAATATATGGAAAACTTTCTCGACGAAGTAAATTGTCTGTGCAGAATGAGCTCAGTGGAGAGGAAGGTAGAGCTACTTTTAAAAACTTGCAAAGGATTTCTGCTTAAAAAAAAAAAAGAATGAAAGGATTCCCATTTGCAGTCTAAAAGAAATGCAATTCATTCTGTAGCCTTCAGATGCTGCCGTGAGATGTGAGTTCAGATTTGAGCCAAATGGAAAACAAAAAAAAAGAGTAGCAAAAATGCAGCAGAAAAAGAAAGTTTGGAAAATAATCTAATCTTTAATTTAATTTAATTTAATTAATCATATTTCTATGCTGCCCAACTCCCAAGGGACTCTGGGCAGCTTACAACAGAAATAATACAAAATCTTCCCAGGATGGATACAGAAATTCTTTCAAGTAGCAGCTAGTGAAACCAAATTCCCTATATCTTTCTACCACTATGCCTCTTCCTTCTGATTTTGATTTTTGGTTTTGTTCCTCTCCTCTTCCTCATCACGGTCTTAAGGCAGGTCCTTATCATGCTTCGTTTTTATTAATCTTATTCTAGGTTTGTAGAAGTAAACATTTAGAGATGACGACGGCAGGGGTGGGTTCTACCTACCTTTACTACCGGTTTGCAACGGGGCCGCGCGCCGCTCTTCTGTGCATGCGCAGAAGCATTTTGATAACGTTGGGGTTGATGGGCGGAGCCTCCTTCCAGTTTTACTACCGGTTCTATAGAACTGGTGCGAACCGGGGGCAACCCACCACTGGACGACGGTGAAAAATTGAATTTTGCAAACATCTTTACAATTGTTTCAATTGATTGTTGATTCTCTACAATCAACATCAAACTAGCTCAGTTGGGTTTAATCAGATTGGATTATTCAGAGAATCAAGTGATGGGAGGTGATGAGGATTAGGGATACTACTGTCAATTTCTACATAGTGAACCCCAGAAATAAGTCCCCGTATCGCTTCTTAACTATGATAAACCCAGAACACGGGGCAAAGAGACTGTGCTAGGTTTTGTAGATTACATATTGTTTCTTGGACCCATCTAACAAGATATAGGGTATAACAGTGCATAGATTGCTTCTATAGCTTTGAACATACCTAACCAGATCTTCTAGCTTTTTAAATTAAATTTATTTTGAAGTGTTCCTTGTATGTAATATTTAGGTTTGCTTCTTGGGCAGCTTGGAGTAAATAATGACGTTTCCTTCAAGAAGAGGTCAAGTTCTAAGCTAGGTATGTCCATCTAGTTTTCTTGACAAAAATACAGAAAGGATTTTGTGTTGCTTTCTGGATTTTTTTTTTAAAAATTCCCACTCTAGCCCCCTCCCTGGGATGTCCTATTATCAAGTTAGTATGTCTCCTGCTTAGCTTTTCGAGATCAATGACTAAAGAAGACTAAACAGTCTGCAGAGCTCCAGAAACAAGGCCTGTAGAGTCATTTCTGAGTGCAGATTTAATGACAGATTTCATGCTTCTTTATGATAGCCTCTGATACGATCTTCTACAGAAGATGGCTTCTCTTAAGAAGATCTCTACCCTCGGCCAATTGCAATAGTGCCTACTGACCCGAAGGGCTACAATATCGGTTGACTTCAACTAGTTGCAAAAGGAAGATTATGACAATGGAGCTGGCGTGAAATCCATATCAGTTTAGAAGGCTGATATACCTTTGCTCTTTCGCAGAGGTCATTGGCAGGAGCCTTCTTCCTTTCTAATGCAGTCTTACTGAGGGGAATGGATAGTGATGTGAACAGATAGATTGGCATTGCCAGGAGATGAGGCAGAAACCATGGGGGGCTTTTTTAAAGCTATCCAAAGCAATACATTGTGGACTGACTTGAAGCAAGCATCTTGATCTCCTAATTGGAGCGTGTTCTTCGACTTTATGCCATCAGGTTTGCCACCTGCACAAGCTTCCATTAAAAAAAAAAAAGGGTAGGTTAGTGTAGATTTGAATGTGATGATGTAAGGTGGTTGAAACGAATGGAAATCTCTTTCTTGGTATTACTTAATACATTACCAGGCCTACTTAACACTTACCCAGCCTATATCTCAGCATTTCCATCCACTGGTGGGATTCAGCCGGTTCGCACCACTTCGGGAGAGCCGGTTGTTAACTTTCTGAGCAGTTTGGCAAAGTGGTTGTTGGAAGAAATCATTAGGGCAGAGAACCGGTTGTTAAATTACTTGAATCCCACCACTGTTTCCATCCATAATGAAAGCATTTTTTTTTAAAAAATTGACAATTTGGATTATTAATGGCTATAATTAGATAATTGTTAACCATTGACTTAAGTCAATCCACTGCAGGATGAAGGGCTCTTCAAGGTTGTGGACTGTGATCTGCCATGTTGGCCAAGTGTGGTTGATAAATAGAGGTGCTTTTTTAAAAAAAACTTCTAGTCTAGGAAAGAAAGAGAGGAGGAGACTGGCCAAAAGTAATATGGAATACTGCATCCAGTTTTGTTTGCCATGATATAAAAAAAGATGTTGAGACTCTAGAAAGAATACATAGAAGAGCAACGAAGATGATTAGGGGACTGGTTGCAGAAATTGGATATGTCTAGTTTAATGAAAAGATGGACTATGGTTGACATGATCGCAGCATTCCAATATCTAAGGGGCTACCACAAAGATGAGGGGGTCAACCTGTTCTCCAAATCAACTGAAGGCAGGAGAGAAGCAATGGGTGGAAACTAATCAAGGAGAGAACCAACCTAGAACTAAGGAGACATTTCCTGACAGAACAATTAATTAATGGAACGACTTGCCTCCAGAAGTTGTCAATGCTCCAACACTGGAAGTTTTTAAGAAGATGTTGGACAACCATTTGTCTGAAATGGTATAGAGGTTTCCTGCTTGAGCAGGGAGTCGGACTAGAAGACCTCCAAAGTCTCTTCCAACTCTGTGATTCTGTTAAGTCATCCAGCTGTCTTCCATCCCTAGAGGAGGATTAGAATCTGGCTGTACCCACTCCTACTCCAGATTTTGATTATGGTACCACACTGATTTTCATGTATGTGTTCATCCGATGGGATATTTGCTGTTGAGTGCTTTGTGAGTTTTGCTCACAAAATTCTTGACTACTTTGGTGGACTTATCTTCCAGGGAGTTAAGTTTTGGATTCTTGGACCCAGAGTTCAATTAGCCAAGCTTTGTTTATTCAGCTAGGACTTTGCTTTATAATAATACGACTTTATGCATATGTTTACCCAGAACCCCCAATTGGCTGCCCCCCAATTGGCTGCCTGCCCAGTGTCTTTGTCAGCTGTTCATGTTCTGCTTGTGTGAATCTTCTGTGGTGATGTGGAAGGAGAAGCGGAAGAGAATGAGTCCTGGAACCCAGCTGGTGATGGTTTATTCAATAAACCATGGTTGAGGGAACAATGCCTTAACAGCATATGTGACCCCAGTTATTTGCCACTTGCCAAGCTGCAGCATGGACCTCCTAGGAGGGACTCGGTCTTGTTCAACCCCTTTGGAGCACCTTGGAGGCTATTTCACTAATCATTCTAATGGTAAATCAGCTATGACAAATATCAGGATTTCAATATTATTTTGGGTACCTTTAGCATGTGTGTTGAGCTTTTCAAGCAAGGATGTCCAACCTTGGCAACTTTAAATCTTGTCTTTTCCTCAGACCTTGGCTGAGGAATTTTGGGAGTTGAAGTCCATAGGTCATAAAGAGGCCAAAGTTGTCCACCCCTGTTGTAATTATTTGATCACCAATGCTTTAGATTTTTGGTTTTGGAATTAAGTGGTCAGTTTAGATCAAAGAGGGAGTTCAGAATTGGTGGCCTCTGAAACCATTCCACTGAATTTTCTGAATTGAATGGATTTTAGAAATCCCAATCTCCTCAGTAATAATTCAGATTGGGTTTGCCCCAAATCTTTTTTCCCCCATAATCCTTCTGTGGAATCTGGGGGGTGAGATGTCATTATTATTTTTTTAGCTTTCCAAGCGATGTTGAATATTTCTTTGTTTTCCACTTTTGTTTTCCCCGTAATGAGGCTAGAGATAGTTTATATTGTTGTTTTTATTTATTTATTCTGGAGAGAGAGAGGTTTGGATGGGCCCATTTTGTGTAGTCCAAAGGAGGATCAACGGTAGCATACCTTTTTTTTAAAACCTTTTAGAAAAGTTTTAAAGGCTAAAACAAAACAACAACAAAAATGCCAGCACAGTGCAACGATAATGAAGTTGGACCTAGAAATGAGACATTGTGGGTTCAAGTCCAGCCATGGTTATGGAAGCTCACTGAGTGACATTTTAGCCCAACCTACCTCACAGGGTTGTGGTAGTGAATGAAAAATTGGAAGAGGGGATGCCAGGATTAAACTCCTGGGATAGAAAACCCAACAAGGAAAATAAAATGAAAAAAAGAAATACAAATCACCGGCAGCGAGAATGTGTTTAACTCCAGTCTCTAAGCGAGACTTCTTCTCTCATTAGTTGAGAATGGAAAGGGCGATGTAATTGTATTATTATTCCGTGCCCCAAGTTTCAATGGCTTATCGATATTTGTCAAGCCAAGTATAATCCACTGACCACGTACCATGGCCCCCCAAATCCTCATGTTTTTCTTTTTCCCCTGTTGACGTGGAGTGCAAAAATGCAATAAAGTGTACTGAGCATCTTTCAAATGTCCAATAGAAGAGGATATTTGTCGCTCAGGGTTGAAATTGTGGAGTTCTTGGTCGTCTCTGAGCTTGGTAATTTGTCTGCAGTTATTTCATTACCCAACTAGGGAACATCATCAGTGATAGGAGTGTGTGGGATTTGATCCCTGTTCATAAGTAGTAACTTGCCCTGCCTGTTTTGGTGGGGGTATGTTTTTCTCCTTGGAGGAAGACCTCTTTGGACCAACCATACCCTCATCAGAATGGGCAGGGCGAGCTCCTGCATACCAACAGGAAGCAAACCCCACCCTCCCTCACACTGAGGCTATTACCTAGTTGGGTAATGAAACATCTGCAAGCAAATCACCAAATTCGGAGAGCACCAAGAATCCCATTTTTTCATCTCTTATGATGCATTGAAGAAGTTGAGTTAGTTAAGTTACAAACTGCGCAGGCTTACAAAAAGGCACTCCAGCCACGCAAAGAGTTATCAAAATGATGATAATAAGTCTTTCCAGAGATGGGCTGATACTCTGTGGAAAGCCACGATGTGGTCTAGGAATAGAATGTCGTGTAATGCTGGCCGATATAGTTCGTAAACCATAGTTTATTCCTCAGTGTCATGTATTAACTAGGTCTTTATGGCATATTGTAGTCAGCTGTATGTGGTTATCTTAGCATAGTGTGCTTAGAGCACTGCTAGACATTGATAATTATTGTTTTCTAATACAGATATAGAAAGACTATCAAAGTGGAGTCAATCTTTTGAGGCAAGTAGTTATAAGGACATATCTCTGTGTTTTACTGCAGATATACACTAGGTGTGTTTCCACAGAATTAAAACCACTAAGGTTTGTTGTTGTTTTTTAAAGCGAATTGCTAATTTAAAATTCAAAAGCAATCTGTAAATGGAAAAGAAAGGTAGGTCAGAAAAAGGAGCTTTCAAACATTTTGAACTTTGGTGATATTCACATGGAGTTCTGCAGGTGATGAGGTATATAGTCAGAGTAACTTTGGCCCTGCTGACTGAGGAGTTGTAGAGGCGAACTCCATCACATCCGAAGGGCACCAGGATGGAGAAGAAAAACCTGCTCCAAGGGATGCACATGGATTCGATGGGACCACGTCATGGCCTATGTGTGGAATCAAGTCAGTTTTGTACTTCTCCTCCTCTGTTCTCACTTTTATCAGCTAGTGCTTCTCACCATTGGCTGAAAAACCCTGGACTCTTTTGAGAATATTTGCAGTCGACGGGTGAAGAGCAGAGGGCAGTCGAGACAAGCCCGTTGAGGTTCCTCACCATCCTGTCCACAACACATGTTGTGTTCTTGAAAGGGCGTCGAAGGCGACTTTTGGAGAATCTTAACCTGACGTTACTGAGGGGCCTCCGGACTTCCGACCGATCTCAGAATCACTAAGTTAGGCTTGTGAGGCTGAATGTTTGCATGTGCTATCCTGGTACACGTTCTTGGATGTGTGATGACTTTTGCTTGGATGTGCATGTGGTCACAGTATATGGAAAACTCTTTGCAATTGTGACTGATGAAATAGCTTTGCAGAATGCTAAAATCCCAAAGTGAAGACTTTTGCCTAGCTGTTAGTAGCGTCGCTGGCTTAATGATTTGGCCAGCTTTTATCCCCATTTTAATTTTTAATATATATATATATATTTACTGCCAATCTCAAAACTGCAGAGGCCATCATCACGGGACACATTTGCGTTCATTTCAAATTTGCATTAGAGAGCTACAGCTTCCCTTTTAAAGCCCAGGAGGATTTTGAGTTTTTAAGGTGCTAAGTCAGGGGTGAAATGCTCCCGGTTCCAGCCGGATCCAGCGATCCGGTAGCGATTGTTTGGAGAACCGGTAGCGATGGCAGTGCGAGGCTCCGCCCACCCGTCTGAGTGTCGTTACTTCCTGGTTTTAACCAGGAAGTAATGTGTTTTTTACCCTCTGTGCATGCGGTTTTGCGCATATGCAGAGGATCTGTATGCCCATGTGATGCGTGTGGCACATGCACTTCCAAACTGGTAAGGAAGGCAAGTAGCTTTCACCCCTGTGCTAAGTTTCTTATCTTCATAGTCTTCCAAGATTTGGGGGTTCAGCTGCGTATTAACGAATGTCACAGAAAGCTGACAGCCCCTTTTCTTCCTTTAAAGTGCACTGGACACATTGCAATTTCACTAAAATGAAGGGGAATTTTGCTCACGTGCTAATTTTGCTGTTGGAACCGAATTGCATTTGGCTTCAGCGTCCCTTGAATTAAATGAAGAGATGTAAGGGAAGAAAGTGGAATATTTCAGTTCTTTGGTTTTGATTTTCTGCTTTGGTGCCATTTCAGTGCTGGGTTAATTCAATTTTTTTTCATCTACCTGCAGAAACAATATGGATTTTTTCCTAAGTGAATCACACCCGCCTCCAAAGGAAATACTTTAATTCACTAATCAGCCAAATGTGTACATTTTCAGAAGTGCTGCACAGCTAAACCAGGGGCATCTTTTTGCCCGTGTGCTAAAGATCTTGAGGTTTTTGCATCCTCTTGGATCGAAGCTTGCAATTCCAAATCAAGCTAGGGTGAATGCTTTTATTTGCTACACTTCAGCCTTGAGCATGGCAGTTCTGTTTTTTTTAAAAAAAATATGTAAGTCTGTATGGATGTACGTGCGAATGAGCGTGTGATATTTCAAAAAGGGGTTGTTTTTATTTAAGAAAAGGAATGCGTATAGGAACTACATAGCTATATACAAAGAAAAAGACAAGAGAAGAAGTTAGATGGATTTGCAGAAAACATTGACGTGCAAGGGATCAGGAGAATGGAATTCATCTTTTTTTGAAAAATGCACACAGCCCCCTCAGAGGTGAGAACAGGACCTTCTGGGTTAGTCTGTCTTTGAAGAACATTGTGATTTACCGCTACGATCTGCAGAAGATTATTTTAGACCAATGGGCTGGTTCGGTGAAGTTTTAAACCCATTGAGCTGTGAACATCAGACAGGCAAAATGGAGTTGTCAGTGAAGGAGCTAAGAAAAATAACGGCAGTGTCGGCCCAGATCCAATTTTCCTACTTCCAAATTTCTGGAAGACTCCAAGTAGCTTTCAGATCTGAGTGCATGGAGTAGGGAAATGACGACTGTGTTCACCTTACGGAATCCATAACTTCATTATGCCACAGAGTGTGGTGACGTCCTAGGTTCTGTTTAGATTGTTTTGAGGAAAGGGGTTCTCCTTGATAGCTTTACTTCTCGTTTTACTTGAGGGTAGCTCTGCTTCAGATGTGAAATACAATTAAAGCAGGGGTGGGCTTCAAAAATTTTAGCAAGGGGTTCTCTTTGCTAAAGTAAATAGTGGTGGGTGGGTGTGGCCACGGTGGGCGTGGGTAGGTTGCTGGGTGGGTGTGGATATGGTGGGTGTGGCCTAGTTAGCCTCCTGCACCATGGCAGGGGGGGGCTTTTTTGCCCTCCCCAGGCTCCGGAGGCTTTCCTTGAGCCTCTGGGAGGGCGAAAATGGCCTCCCCAGGCTTTGGAGGCCCTCTGGAGGCTGGAAACGGTCTTTGCAAACTTCCAGTAAGCCCGTTTTTCGCCCTCCCCAAGCCTCTGCGCGTGCCCTGCACTTACCTACATCCAAAATGGGCCACGTGGGGACTCCTGGGAGGGTGGGGTGGGTTGGGCGGGGCGGGGCGGGGCGGGGCCAGCCAGGAGTGGGATTTGGAGGTTCTCCAAACTGCATAGAATCTTAGCTAGAGATTCTCCCAAACCCCTGCGAACCCCCAGCAGCCCACCCCTGAATTAAAATTGTGTCCAGGAAGGGCTTTTTCCTTGTGGTTATTCAGCACATTCACTATTCCGTGGGATCCTTACTCTTACGGGAGGAATTTATTGGCCCAAACTGTATCCACTCACATTGTGCCTTTGACGTTTGACAGATGGAAAGAGATTGTCACTGATGGCATCGCCTTTCTTGACATGGGAAATGGAAAATCTGGCTTGAGTGTCGATAAGACCAACCCAAATACCTAACAGTTTACTGGACCCAGACTTTCTCTTTATCAATTAAAACAGTGTTCTCCACCTGTGGTCCACAGATCTCCGCAGGAGCACAATGTTGTCAGAGGGGGGCCCATGAAGAAATCTTGAGTTAAGTCTTGGAAGTCCATGGCCATGATCCACAGCCACAAAAGGTATTTAAAAGGAGTCCGTGGTGAAGAAAAGGTTGAGAACCATGGAATTAAGATGCTCTTCCCACAATCAGTTGGACAATAAATAATCAACAAATCCTTCCTTTCTTAAGCGTACAAGATCAACCATTCTTTTGATCCTCAGGAAAAGTGGTTTTCTCATCCCCTTAATCCACCAATGCTTCTTGTTTCCATTACAATGGTGGGTTCATGCATCCATGTAAGAGCTCCTTTGGTTGATGGTCATGAACTCTGTTTGCGATGAGAAGATCACTTTTACTGTGCTTTTGCCAGTACTATTTTTGAGAATTGTTTTGAAAATCTTAACTTTAGAGGTTGGATGTTCTCAGGGGGATCTTTGAAATCGGAAGCTTCAGGTAGCTCCAAGTTTGCACTGGACCTTCTTAGAAATGAGCTCAACGAAAAAGGTCGCCTGTGAAAAGCAGTTCCTGCAGAAGAAAATAATATGGTTGGGGATGCAGGAATGTGCATTGATTAAGACAGGAATCAAAAGTCAGCTGACAACTTTAATCGGACTGAACTGATTGTAAGATTAGTTGCGTGGGGATATTTTGAGACGAGAAGGATCACTTTAAAAAATGGGGTGTTTGGGAAACTTTTCTGCTAAGAGCAGTGCTGTTTGGAGGCAACCTATCAAAGGGTTGAATTAGAGATCAGGAAAAATCCACAAATAAAGAAGACTGAGAACATTAGCTTCTGCCTCCAGTATGATTTCAGTTATATCATCCTTACCTTTATGGTCCTGAAAGCCCTTAATTTGGGGTAGAGTAGGGGCAGCTGGATGGACCTGAGCATTTACTGGCCGGATGCCCTTCCTGATGCCTATGTGGAGTTCACAGCAGATACATTTTCTTTGTGTCCTAGGAGAAAAACATCTGCCGCTACCTAGGACTGAATTCTCAACCTTCCACATGGAAAGTGAGCGTCTTCCCCAGTAGGCCATCACACGGCTCTATCATCCTTGCCTTTGTCATCTCTATGACATTTCAAACTTTTCTATTTCTTATTTATTTCACCTGACATTCAGTCACCTGCAGCTAACACGGGCAGATGTTGTAGGTTATTTCTAGATGACTGTACGAGAGACATTTTTCATAATCAAATCCGCAGGACTCTGGCAGGTTTTTTTTTACATGGCATAATGTAGAAGAGCTGTAGTAATGCCAAAATAATAGCAGGGAGAAAACAATTTTGAGCCAAGGGTTAGAGAATCAGATATTGTGAGCATGGAGCATTTAACAAAAAAAAACTAATCAATTGAAGAACAGAGTGTCTGAACACTTGCAAGTGGAATGCATCACTTTAAAGTAGATTTAAAATTCCCACATGGTGGAAACTTCCACGTTATATGAGTAACGTCAAGAGATAACATTTCACTTGGCCAAATACTTGGACGGTAAATTAGGGTTGGGTGGAAATAGAACAAGTGTGAACTCTGTATTAACAAAGCTTCTTCCATATCAACGGAAGTTTATTTTTTTTTAAAAAAAACCACACTCTTTTGTCTTCTTTCTATAGGACATTTTAAGGTCATCTGTTTCTTGTTCCATCTTGTCCAGAGGTTTCTACTTGTTTTTGAAGTATGATTCCTTCCCCAGCCTGCAATTCCACTTTAATAGATACTTCGCCTCTCCAGGTTAAACCAAGAGGAGTGGAATTCAGAGAGGAAGAGGAAGACTTTTACTAGAACTACAGTTCCCCTGATTCTTTGGGGGACCTCCTGATTGTTTTGAGAGACATAAAGCTGATGTAGAAACTCAGCAATGACTGTAGACTTTCACTTGGTCAAAGGAAGTCCTTTGTTAGTCCTTTGACCCTTATAAATATAGATATCCTTGAGTGACAGAAATAACACCTTAGAGCAGGAGTGTCCAACCTTAGCAACTCTCAGAATTCTGGGAGTTGAAGTCCACAAGTCTTAAACTTGCCAAGGTTGGGTACCCCTGTCTTAGATGACCTATTTAGAGGAGTCCTGTTTTCTCGTCAGACTTTGGAATATGCGCCCTTCAGGTATTCCAGAACTGTGTTGTATATAAAAGTATATAAAGATAAATTTGATTTCTATTTTACATGTGGGGTGGTGGGAGGATGGGAATAGAGGATGAAAAAGACTATTTAAAGAGATAGCAAGTAAATAGATGTTTAAGAGTTCAGCAAAGTTATTAACGATGAAAAAAAAATAATAAGCTAGGCATTTTTTTTTTAATTTTTGAAAAATGTGTTGGCACTTAACACTTCTACTTCCCAGCTAATTTTGACTATTTTCTTTTTTTTTTTTATTTTAGTATCTGGGTTGGACTAATTCCGAAAGTCATTATTACATCATTTTACATTTTAGGATGAGTCTTGAATATGGAGAAAAGGGCATCTTCGGTAGACACCGGAGCAGATTGGGGCTACGAAGGGTATCATTAAGAGCTCTTTGTAAAGGACGCGCAAAATGTGCTGTGTGAACTTTTTGAAAGGATAGCTGGTGCGGCAGTGTTTAAAATAGTTGCACACATTTCTTAGAGGTCAAAGGTCAACTGCGAAGTGTGAAAGGAATACGTGGTGAAATCCTTAAAGGTTTCCAGTGATCAGAGGGCAGGGCACCAATATCTTGTATGCAGGGGTAGTACTCACTACCGGTTTGCAAATGTAAGCATGCACACGGCCTTCCGTGCACGCACTTTGCTCATGTGTGTGTCTTACATGCATGTGCCTGGCCTCAAAAACATGCCTAAATAGGACAGCATAGATTTCCACTACCGAACCAGCTGAATACCACCTCTCCTTGTACCATCCTACAACACCATGTAGGTTTAATTGACGTAGTTAAGATGGATTGTGCAATTCCTCTGAAATGCCGAATGATGCTCACAGACCAGGAGAATTGCAATGTAGTAGGCACCCGCCCATTTTAAACACAAAAACTGTATGGATCCAAGTTTGATCTTACACTCCGGTGTCCATACTGTTCCGGGGGTGTTTCCATTGGCTTTTTTTTTTAAATCGGAGCCATCAACTCTTCAAGGTCCACCAACTGGAATGGCTGCTCCAGAGGAAATGCTGCAAAAATAAGTATGGGGGCATTTTCTGGTAGAACCACAAGGCAGGCAGTTGTATGTTGGTGAAGGCATCTCACCTGCCTTCCAGAAATCCCCCCCTCTGTCTTCTAGAAGTTCTTACTGGTGTTCTCCTTGGCTCTGTCAGCATTGGCACTCGTCTTTGCAACGAACAGTTGTTTGCTACATCAAGAGGGAGAGGGGACGATGGGTCAAGGTAGGGAAGAGGAGGCGTAATGTGGAGGACCAAACTTTTACTTTCTACTCTTGTGGTCGGCTGTTTTGAAAGAATCTCGACTTTGCTGGCTAAAAGGGTTCCATTTGGCCAGTGCAGCCACACAGTCCTGTCGATGGTGCAACTTAGGAAAAAAACGTTTTATATTATTGTTATTATTATTGTGGGTAGTTTAGAGAAATGTTAACGGGGAGGGGAGGGAATTGGGAAAGTTGTTGCTAAGGGATGGTAGGAATAACAACGTAGGTGATGCCATCCATCATCATCACCTATCTTCTGTAACTTGGATGAGTGTGGGCAGTTTCCTTTCAGTATTATAACCCAGGGCTGCCTTGTATTCCTAACTGAGTGAGGTGTTGCAATGAAGCTTCCACTGAGTAGATCACGGGTGTCAAACTTGCGGCATCACATTGCCATCACGTGACGTCTCGCTATGAATTTGTCCTTCGCGGAGCTGGGGTGGGTGTGGCCTGCATGTGATGCATCCAGTCCCCGGGGCTGCCAGTTTGACACCCTTGGTGTAGATGGAAGGGATCTTCACTTCTTACCCGGTAGCTCTCGGATGGTTTTTCCCAGCTCGGAGGAAAGTTCATGTTCAGCTGAATTTTCTTACAAACTTTCCCAAAGGCATCGATTTTGGAAATGAACGTGACGGGAATGAAATAAGCAAAAAAATGTTTTTAGCCTGAGCTGATCGCCACTCTTAACAGGGTCTGAAAACTTGGATGTCCTTTCCAAATCTCGTTGCTTTTCATTCTTGAAAGATGCTTCCAAGGGAGATCTCAACCCTGACTCGCTCTGAAAAATATTGTGGGACTTCTAGATGTCGTAAGGCTTCCTTCTTCCGTCTTGTTGTCTTGTTTCAGGGGAATGGGGAGAGCCCACAACCTGTTTCAGTTGGTACCTTTTGGAAATAACCATCCAGGAGAATCTTACTAGACTGGGAAGAACTTGTTATTCGTGGCAATATCTTGAATTCTAGGAGTCTCCATGTAGTTAGCAGCATACAATTAATACATAAATTCTTCCTAACGGTGTCAATGCAGTTAAAGTAGTTTAAGGTTAGGCGGTGAACTCGGAATAGTATTAGAGAGCTCAACATGGGTTACCCCTGAGTACCCACCACTTTTAACGATAATGGTGTAATTATGGGACTGAATGCAAGATTAATAATAATTTTAAAAAAAGGTTCTAGAGCTTGTGACTTCCTACCTTTGGGTGGGAGGAGCTCATCAAGTTCCATTCTGGATTTGCTCTTCGCGTTTATGGGGGAGGGGCTGTTGGGGCTTTCACCCATTCAGTAAGCAGTTTGTCTAGAAAGTTAGATAAGTGAAGGTAGCGTAGTTTCCTGCACTGCTGAATGGCTAGTCTTAGGATATTGTCTCTGTATACTTGAAGACATCACTTGGAGTGTATATAGAGGAGGGCCTTGGGAGACAGAAGGAAGAGCCATGCAGTGGTCTTCCCTCTGTTCTGGAAGCCTGTTCTCTACAATCACTACATCTATCCATGCATATTGTGGTGCACATCTTTAGGAGACTCTCATCTTGGTTTACAATTGTACTAAGCCATGATGTGGTGCATGCGGTAGATTACCGAAGCCCACACACGTATGACTTAGCAACTACGGCTTACGCAAGACGTTGTAGTGAAGCAAACAATGCCTTAGTATGGAGGGTGAACCAAGCATGAGTAGCAACCTTTGCAGGAAAAGCTGGAAGCCTTGTTGGCTTGGTAGTCCTGCAAAAACAATTCCTATCCCCATGGCCCAAAGTCAGAGAAAGGCCACTAGTAGAATGTGACTTTATAGGAGGAGTGGTACAACTTGTACGTCTAATAATGTCAAGAGTGGAACAGGGTCCTTTCCTTCAGCTTTGAACTTTCACTTTCCATCACTTTTCTCTTCCCCTTCCTTCCCAACATTATCCATCCCATCAATACAGGAAGTCCTCGACTTACAACTATTCGTTTAGCAACCCCGTTCAAAATTACAAGGGCACTAAAAAAAAAAAAAATTACAACCGTCAGTTCTTGTGCTGACAATTGTTGCAGCATCCCCACAGTCCCGTGATCCAAATCCAGTTACTTAGCATCCGGCATGTATTTACGACGGTTGAAGCATTCTGGGGTCACGTGACCACCTTTTGCGACCTTCCCAACTGGCTTCTAACACACAAAGTCAAAGGAGGAAGCGGCACTCGCTCAATGACCGCTGAATGATTTCCTTAACGACGACGGGGATTTGCTGAGCGAAAAAAAAAAGGTTGTAAAATCGGGCTTAGCAATGGAAATTCTAATCCCAATTGTTGTCGTAAATCAAGGACCAGTTAAATATGGTGTGCAGTGGGACTTTTGCTGCAGGCATGGCAGGACTCTCTGCTTGCGGGAATAGTTTGGCTTCTATATGACAGTGGAAAGGTGTTTTATGCCACCGCCATTATCTGAGGTACTGGAGCGTGGGAAACTTCCGTTCAAGTGGCGTACGGGATTTGTTTTCGTGGCCTGCTCTGTAATCACAGGAAGGAAATAAATATCGCGGGCCTTTACCAAGCACACTTTTAAGCAGTAATAATGATAAGCTTTCTAAATGCCAAATACAAAATATCCAGCATTTCGTTTACCCACCACGTCCTGATAGCATTTTAGGAGGATGGCTTCTAAAGCGGCCTCATTTTCTCAGCTTTTTCCGGTTTGCTGTTTTGTCGCCTGGGCGTTCCTCCTTAAGAGATAGTTGCGTTGGCAATCTCTTTTTCCTCAATGAATTGATAACTTTTTTAAAAAAATGAATGGGACGGCCATAGCTGAGATGGAGATGACACTGAAATGTCCAGGGTGGGGGCCTCGCGGAATTGATCACCTTTTTCTAGAAAGTCTCGCGCGTGATGCCTGAAGATGCAACCAAATCTGGAAGTTGTCCCTTCCGAGTGATTGATGACTCCATTCTCTTATATTTTCCACCCAATACATTGTCAATTCAAAGCTTCCCGCTTCCCGCTAAGAGAAGCTGATGATTCTGGTGAGGACTTTCTTATGCCCGAGTCCCACCAAATCAAACACTTGTCTTTAGGTTAGAGTTTGTTTTCCAGAAAGCGTTGTGTGAGCACACTCCGTTCTTGGTTTAAGACTCGGAGTGACGCATTGTTTTGGTCTTTCCTGTCGATGAAAAAAAAAAAATCTGTAGAAATGTATTAATAAGTAGAGGAGATGTTTTCTGTAAGTAATCCGCATTCAGGTACTGCAACAGAAGAGGCAAACTATATTCTTATAGAGAGAAAGCTACAATCAACATTTTTTTTCCCTCACTGTCTTTATATCATGCAGTGGGACGTTTCGTCTCTACATATCTCAAAAGTTCTTTAAGAACCCTCTTGGTTTTTCTCGTGTGTCCAGACCACTGAACTTTCCATACGGTGCTATTTCTTATGTTCTTAATAGATTTTCATTGAACCATTCAAATGTATTTTTTAAGTCTTGCCTATTGAATTTAACTGACTTTAATCTTTGAAGGCCATGCAACCTCAATTCCATGTCTTGAATGTTGAGTATTACTATGTATAACTCATATTAAGGTGCTTTTTGATGCTGTTTTCAACAGCAGCCATGGGGGGAGGGGAAAATGGGTGAGGAGGGAACGACTTTAAAAATCCATAAAAACAATAAAGTGGAAACTTTAATTCCTTATTACACTATTTCTTTTATGATTTTATTCTTTGTTTTTTTTTTGGGTGTGGAAAGCTGGTTACAAATAGTGGGAATGTGTGCTGATTCATGGTTGACACACATCCAACTCTTCCGTTCTTAACTGTCCAACAGACGTCTAAAAAGATGTAACGGTTGGTTTTTTATTAGGATTTTAAAAACCGCACGGGCAAATAGACTTCAGAATAGGCATACCGAGCGTTCGTTTAAGCTTTGAATCATTGAAATGAAAAGCTGTCCAAAAAAAAAAAAAAATTATATTATTTTCCAGTATGGTTTTTTTTGTTTCCCTGCAAAGTTTCCAAAAAAACAAAAACAAAAAACAAAAAATGAACCTTAAGATACAATGGTGCTGTACCAAAGCCTTATACGAGATTTAATCTGCAAGAGGTATAATCTCTCTATATCTGCATTGTTGTTCTCTGCTTCCATTGTGTACAGGCCAGTAAAATACCAGCAAAGAAAGAAGTTGGAATCAAGAGCTGGACTTTTGGACTTTGCTAGCCTGTCTTCTTCAGAGAAAGAGGAGGCACTTCCAAAGTTCAGCAGAAGTTCAGGAGATTGGATGTGCAAAGTTCTTGTTGCTTCCTCTCCTCGCAGTTCCAAGCGGAGAGGCTTGTTCGCTATCCTTCAACAAGGAGGTGCACATCTAATCCCTTTATTCGCACACCCATTTTCCCCCTTGTCTCAAATGGCTCTTCACATTTAGTCCCAGAGGTGGGTTTTTATTTTTCCAAAAGGCAACTGGACTTTCTTCGGGTTTTTTTTTCCTTGAAAATGTTTTGCTTCTCATCCAAGAAACTTCTTTGGTTCTGTTTAGGGAACTTCTTCAGTTCAGTTTAGAGAACTGGAGAAGCTTCTTGGATGACAAGCGAAACGTTTTTAAGGGGAACAAAAAAAAAAACACACACACCCCCACACCAAGCAAGTCCAGTGGCTCTTTGAAAAGCCCCCTTTGGGACAAACCACGTCCATGGATGATTGAGAATCTCCACATAGATGCTCATCATTGCGATAGGCAACCTCAAATTCGTGTCTGCTTGGCATTCTTCCTTGTTCCATTTGAGCGATCCAAGAACTTTTCGGGAGATGCTCAAAAGCTTCTTCTTAAGCTCAGAGCTGCAAATTAGGCACCCAACCTTCAGCTTACTTTGGTTCCATGTCTCCGATTTCCTGCTTCCTTGCCCTGTATTTATAGTGAGTGATGTAAAAGGAATTTCCTCCATGACTTGGTGCTAATTAATTCTTGTTTGGAGGAGAAAGTAGGCAGGTGAAGGTAACGTCACAAGAGCCAAAGCTCTGTTTCATTTGCGTCTGTCATGCTTCCCCCAACCCCAATAGTCTTAAGAAGATAAAAAGCAGAAAGAGTGGTGTATATGCACCCCACAAATACAAATCCATGCATTACTGGTGGCTTAAAACAAAGGGATCTTGGGAAGGCAAAGTCAACTTTCCCCAATGTTGCGCTTCCTAGATGACTTGACAAGTCAAAATTCCTAAATAGCACGCTGGAGAGTACGTTCAGGTTCTGATTAGATCTCACACAGTCAAAAAGAAACAATGTTAGACAGAACGATATTCCTCAACCTTTAGCAAATTGAAGATGTGCAGAATTCTGGGAGTTGAATTCCATATGTCTTCAATTTGCCAAGTTTGGGAAACACAGAGATAGAAGGTTGATCCGTTCCTGAAACAAGAAGCAGATAGAAATGCAGAAGGGAATCACTTCTAGGCATTTATGTGGAACAGGTTGCAAAAGCGGGAAAGGCGAAGGATGATTGTGGTGTATGGAGAACTCGCCATTGATACACTGCAGTTGTGGAAATTGTTTGGTAGCGGCTTTACATATGCCACCTTTACATCAGTAGTGATATTCACTTACCTTCACTACCGGTTCGCAAATGTGAGTGGGCACCACCTCTGTGCATGCATAGAACATCTGTGGTGACGTCTGGGTGGGTGGGTGGAGCCTCCCGCCGCTGCTACCAGTTTGTCCGAACCGGATAGAACTAGTAGAATCCCATCACTGCTTTACATCCTAGAAAATATATTCTCACAGCATTTTGACTTGTCAATCAAGAGAAGCCTACAGGAATGTTAAGGCTCCTATATCTAATGCCCCAAAGTTGGGGAAGGTTGATACAGCTGATCCCAGTAAGATCGATAGATACATGACCACGGATTCCAGCTATTGTGGTTTGTAGACCACATGCCAACCCAGTCGGTGTGGTTTATTCAATAAATCATGGTCGGATAAACCAGAATTTAGCATGTGATAGGATCGCCATCTAATTTTTCAACTTGGTTAGAGATTCAGTGGCATTATTCAAGTTCATTGGTTACTCTTCCAGGACCCTACGGAGAAATAATCCTAACATTAAGGAATGTGTTTGGTTCTGAGATTGACAAAACCAGAAGAGATGTGATGATTTCAAGGAATATGGGTTCAGTTTGATCCCTTGGTCTCCTATCTTCCAGTGTAACCAGGTTAGAGGAGGTCCCTCAGTGTGGCCAAAGCAAATACAGATCGTGTCTTCTGCCAAGTTTATCCAGAGTGGATCTTTTGGTCCTTCCTCAAACTAATCACTCTTGGTTTTAAATGGCCACATATGGTACGGAGGATTCTTCTAAGCAATAAATCTACTTTCTCTACTGTTGACATTATTCCCTGTGGGCAACTGGAATGTTGCCAGTGAATTAAAATACGTGGTGCCCTGCCTTAAAAGTGGATGGCATGCCTTGAACCCTTCCACCTGCTGGTATTTTACAAGCCTACTCAGCAAATCCACCTTCAGTAACATTGCATGTTCATGAAATTACTTTGACCCCCTTTTTATTTTCTTATTGCTTTTTCTTTTTTTAAAAAAAAAAAGATGTGTACCCTGTAAAGAAAATTACGGCAGTGTTGCTATGTTATTGTTAAACCTGCCATTCTGTAGGAGAATGATGGACTTTGGAATTGAGTACAAGAAAAAAAAATCATTTAATTGCTCCACATGTAACATTACTCTGCTTCAGAAGTGTTTTGTATTTTGATATAAATAAACATTTGCAAAAAAAACCCAACAACACTCTAGTGTGTCCAATTGTGCATTTGTATGGGGTTGTGATTGTTGCTATTATCCCATATGATATTATGGTGAGCATAATATCCTTGAACTTTTTAGAAGAAATATCCTTCTGGGTTCAGCTCCAAGTGGGGAAAAAGACACTGGAAACATGGAGACTGCTTGGAAAGATGGTTTAATGGTGGACAGGATCACATGGTTCGAGTTCCTGAACAGAAAAGGGGTGAGATGCTGCGAGTCCCCGGATTTTATGCCCTCTCTGGCTTTGAACTTCTTGGGGCACAGAAAGAGTATCCTGATTGGTTGTCAGACTCCCAGGGGGTGGGGGTCTTAGCTAGCCTTGCTGGCTGATGTAATCTTCCCAGGTGCCATGTGGTGAGTTTCTGTTGCTAGATGGGTCCTATTGTGTTGCAGATGATGGTCCATTGACAAAGGGTGGGGGGCAGGAAGATGGGAGCTGCTTCGTCTTTAAAACATGCTTCTCCATTTCTCATCCAGGGAAACATAATATTCTGCCTTTTTAATATTTCCCAAAATATTTCATTTTCCTAGGAGAGGGGTGAGTGCTAACTTTCTACAAACTGAAGAAACACCGAGGCAAATTTACACTCTGAAATCACACACGAACACCACATACAAGTACAAGCAAGCTACCATGCTGGCTTTTGTTAAAAAAAAATTAAAAGACCTCTTGCATGCCAGAAGCATTACATGAAATATGACAGAAGAGAATGAACGGCGCATAAACTGCCCAACCGATCATTTCTTCCTGTAAAATTATAATGCATCCATCTGAATACTTCCCAAGAATGGACACTTGGGACTTTCCTCAGTGGGGGTTCCAGTGTTTATTGACAGTTGAAAAGATAGAACTATTAAGATACTTGCTACATCTTTGCTCATGTACTTCCATTGGACTTTTAGGAGATGACCAGGCTGAGCCTGAGCGAGGGGTCAAACACATTATCAGTCTTGAGTTCCTTTGTACCCACAAGGGATCTAAGTCCACCTTGAACTTTGTTGATTCTTAAAGGTAAAGGTTCCCCTTGTACATATGTGATAGTTGTTCCCGACTCTAAGGGGTGGTGCTCATCTCTGTTTCTAAGCTGAAGAGCCAGCACTGTCCGAAGACGTCTTCATGATCATGTGGCCGGCATGACTAAATGCCAAAGGCGCACGGAATGCTGTTACCTTCCCACCAAAGGTGGTCCCTATTTTTCTACTTGCATTTTTACGTGCTTTTGAACAGCTAGGTTGGCACAAGTAACGGGAGCTCACCCCATTACGCGCCGCTAGGGATTCGAACCGCTGAACTGCCAACCTTTCGATCGACAAGCTCAGCATCTTAGCTACTGAGCCACCGGATCCCTGTCACAATTTGTATTTGGATGGGAAGCCACTAAGAAAGCAAAGAGTTGCCGGCTAGAGTAGAAAAATCCTCTTTTGACCTTTCGATCGACAAGCTTTGACCATTAGTAGTTAAGATTCTTGTAGACAATATTAGCCTACAATAAATCTATATTTATTTAAATTCCCTGGATGCCTGATTTCCTGTGCTTGATAGACTTGGGCAGACTTGGTGTATAAAAAGAAAGAGTGGATAGGACACCAATTGAGTACTAAGTTTTATATGCTGTTCCAATCACCATTAAGTTGGGCATTGCTCTGATCCAGCATCAGACAACTTGTTTCGCAACTGTTCCCAGGCATCAAGGTTTTTAAGCTCTGTATTTATTTATTTATTTTTATTTATTTGTCATATTTCTATGCCGCCCACTCTCCGAGGACTCTGGGCGGCTTACACCAAAGACAGTATACTAAGTAGCATATTGCCCCCTAACAATCTGGGTCCTCATTTTACCCACCTTGGAAGGATGGAAGGCTGAGTCAACCTTGAGCCGGTGAGATTTGATCCACTGATCTGCTGAACTAGTAGTCAGCTGAAGTAGCTGCAGTACTGCACTCTAACCACTGCGCCACCTCGGCTCATATTTGTGGTGGGTTCACCTGGAATCACTTACAGAAGGGGGGCAAGTAAAAAGGTGTTCCAGCATGAAGTCAGTCCATGGGAGGAAGTCCCAAAAGTGCTTTTCAAAGTCCATCTGCCTTTGAAAAAAGAATCTTTGGGACAACCATGAGCTAGATGAGCTGAGAATCTCCATAGACATCCATGGGAGAAAATGGTAAAGGCCCCAACATTCAAGCCTTTATCTACTGGTTCCCAAGGGAAGTCTGGGAAGATTCTTGTAGAATAGGTGATCAACAAGAGAGCCTTGGTAGTACAGTGGTTTAAAGCACCCTGTTATTAACACAGCTGCCTGCAATTACTGCAGGTTCGAATCTTACCAGGCTCAAGGTTGACTCAGCCTTCCATCCTTTCTAAGGTATGTTAAATGAGGACCCAGATTGTTGGATCAATAAGCTGACTTTGTATAAATATACAAAAGTATGAAGGCTATTGCTTAACGCATTGTAAGCCGCCCTGAGTCTCCGGAGAAGGGCGACATATAAATCAAATAAATAAAAAATAAAAATAAAAAAAACAATAAAGAAACTGCTTTGACCTATTCATGGAGTTGTTCTGGTTCCCTGTTACGTGATACTATTCAACAGAAATCATGGTGGTGATTGGATTCCCAAAGTCCAAGGTGAGTCTATTGTGATAAGAAAGGCAAAACATGAGAAAATTTTTTTGTTTGAATGTTCTTCTGGGCATTTTTATTTTACCTCTTGTGGAAACTTAATATGTTTCTTTTTTAAAAAAAGAAGACTTTATTATCTAAAGAGAAAAAAAGCTCAGAACAGAACAGAATAACAGAGTTGGAAGAGACCAGTGCTGGGTTTCAATTTTTTTTACTACCGGTTCTGTGGGTGTGGCTTGGTGGGTGTGGCAGGGGAAGGATACTGTAAAATCTCCATTCCCTCCCCACTCCAGGGGAAGGATACTGTAAAATCTCCATTCCCATCCCATTCGAGGAAAAGGATACTGTAAAATCTCCATTCCCTCCCTACTCCAGGAAAATGTTACTGCAAAATCCCCATTTTCTCCCGATCAGCTGGGACTCGGGAGGCAGAAAATAGATGGGGGCGAGGCCAGTCAGAGTTGCTATTTCCCAGTTCTCCGAACTAATCAAAATTTCTGCTACCAGCTCTCCAGAACTGGTCAGAACCTGCTGAAACCCACCTCTGGAAGGGACCTTGGAGGTCTTCTAGTCCAACCCCCTGCTTAGGCAGGAAAACCTATACCATTTCAGAAAAATGTTTATCCAATCTCTTCTTAAAATAGATGGACATGAACTTGTAGATGACCCTCACTCTGTCAAGGACCTTGGAGTACTCATTTCTAAAGATCTAAGTGCCCGAGCCCACTGTAACAACATTGGCAAAAAGGCTTTAAGAGTTGTTAGCCTAATCTTGCGTAGCTTCTTCTCTGGTAATGTTGTACTACTAACTAGAGCATACAAAACATTTGCTAGACCAATTCTTGAATACAGCTCATCTGTCTGGAACCCGCACTGTATATTGGATATAAATAAAATCGAGAGAGTCCAGAGATATTTTACGAGAAGAGTCCTCCATTCCTCTAACCGCAATAAAATACCTTATGTCACCAGACTTCAAATTTTGGGCTTAGACAATTTAGAACTACGCCGACTTCAGTCTGACCTAAGCATAGTACATAAAATTATCTGCCACAATGTCCTTCCTGTCAATGACTACTTCAGCTTCAACCACAACAATACACAAGCAAATAATAGATACAAACTCAAGGTAAACCGTTCCAAACTCAATTGCAGAAAATATGACTTCAGTAACAGAGTGGTCAATGCCTGGAATGCACTACCTGACTCTGTAGTTTCTTCCCCAAACCCCCAAAACTTTAACCTTAAACTGTCTACTGTTGACCTCACCCCATTCCTAAGAGGTCTGTAAGGGGCGTGCATAAGTGCACCAGCGTGCCTACCATCCCTGTCCTAATATTCCTTTTTACTTACTCTTTTCATGTATTCAAATTATGTTTATACTTTTACCTGTTATATATGCTTGACAAATAAACTTATGATTATGATTAAAAACTTACAGTGTTGGAGCATTCACAACTTCTGGAGGCAAGTTCTTCCACTGATTAATTGTTCTCACTGTCAGGAAATTTCTCCTTAGTTTATTTTATTTATTGGTTCGAGTTATATGCCGCCTTTCTCCGGAGACTCAGGGCGGCTTACAGTGCGTTAAGCAATAGCCTTCATACTTTTGTATATACCTGCTTAGTAGGGCTTTCACCCCCCCCCAAGCGGTGTTCTTTTTTTATACAAAGTCAGCTTATTGCCCCCACAAACCGGGTCCTCACTTTACCTACCTCGAAAGGATGGAAGGCTGAGTCAACCTTGAGCCTGGTGAGATTTGAATTTGCAGTAATTGCAGGCAGCTGGTGCTACTTAACAGCACTTTAGTCTGCTGCGCCACCAAGGCTCTTATTAAGTTCTAAATTGCTTCTCTCCTTGATTAGTTTCCACCCATTGCTTCTTGTCCTGCCCTCGGGTGCTTTGGAGAATAGCTTGACTCCCTCTTCTTTGTGGCAGCCCCTGAGATATCGGAACATTGCTATCATGTCTCCCCTAGTCCTTCTCTTCATTAAACTAGACATACCCAGTTCCTGCAACCGTTCTTCATATGTTTTAGCCTCCAGTCCCCTAATCCTCTTGGTTTCTCTTCTCTTCACTCTTTCTAGAGTCTCCACATCTTTTTTTACATTGTGGTGACCAAACATGGATCAAACAAGGAGCCTGAGTGGCGTAGGAGGCTAATGCCTCCTACTAAGGCAGCATTTAACATCCAGCTGTCTGCAATTACTGTAAATTCGAATCTCCCCAGGCTCAAGGTTGACTCAGCCTTCCATCCTTTCTAAGGTGGGTAAATTGTGGGGGCAATAAGCTGACTTTGTATAAATACACAAAAAGTATGAAGGCCATTGCTTAACGCATTGTAAGCCGCCCTGAGTCTCCGGAGAAGGGCGGCATATAAAAATAAATAAAAATAAAAATTAATAAAATAAAAATTGAGAAACAAGCCACAAGGACATTTGGGGAGATGGGATTGAAGTGAGGGAAGCGCCATCTTCTTTGGACCG
Organism: Pantherophis guttatus; assembly: GCF_029531705.1. The sequence continues at coordinate 18,410,026 of NW_026844048.1, read as the reverse complement.
GCCCTATCTCCTACTCCTGACCCATGGCTGCCACTCCATGTGGTATCTCATTTGTATAATTGAATCTAAACAACATCGCATTTCAGATGCTCACGCTGCATCTGATTGAAAGCAATGATTGAAAGCAGATCCAATTACCCTTGTAATTTTATAACTGAACGTGATGCAGGAGAGCCGCTCCAGGGCCAGCCTTCTAATTTTATAAATGAACTTAAAAGCATGAAATGCACATAAGATCATCCACTAAAAACGCCATTAAAAATAAAACAAACGTCCAAATGAGAGATTAGAGTGCTGCCAGATTAAAATCCACTTCAGCAACAAGTTAGCTTTGATACCCAAAGCCTCTCAATAAAAATACCTTTGCCTCCATCACACAACAATGGAAAAACATTTTGACTCCTACGCTTTTCTGTCCTCACTTTGACATGTCATTATGACTTTATATATATATATATATATATATATATATATATATATATATATATATATTAATTTGATTTATATGCCGCCCTTCTCTGGAGACTCAGGGCCGCTTACAATGCGTTAAGCAATACCTTCATACTTTTGTATATTTATACAAAGTCAGCTTATTGCCCCCACAAACTGGGTCCTCAATTTACCTACCTTAGAAAGGATGGAAGGCTGAGTCAACCTTGAGCCTGGTAAGATTCGAACCAGCAGTAAATTGCAGGCAGCTGTGTTAATAACAGGGTGCGTAGACCACTGTACTATCAAGGTTTGCTATTTGATAGCAAACCTTTCCTTTGTATGGAAGGAGCAAAGTATGTAAGAATTAATTCCCCCTTAGAGTAAGAGTGGTCATCCTATAGCCATGAATCTATGGCAAGCGTGCCACAGGTGGCACACAGAGCCCTTTCTGCGAGCATGCCAGCCATCGCCCCAGCCAACTCCACTGTGCATGCACGCATGCCTCCCGCCGGCCAGCTGGTCTTTTGAGTCTCTGTTGCACATGCACGGGGGTGGGGCACATATGCGGGGGGCGCTTGCATTGCATTTTGGGGCTTCGTGCGGTGCCCGTGCAACTTCCAGGTTGGTGCAGAAGGCTTTCCAGGCCCAAAATGGGTGTGCATCAGTGGTGGGTTGCCCCCGGTTTGGACTGGTTCTATAGAACTGGTAGTAAAACTGGCAGGACCCTGACATCATCAGAAGCAATCTGCGCATGCACAGGAGAAACAAGAAACAAATGTAGCAAATGTCTGCTTTCCTACAAAGATCCCAAGAGCCGTTGATGCTCTTTTAAGCCTTCTGGGAGGGGCCAATCATCTCCTGGCCTTACTCCTGAGTCGTCCTTTTTGCTTTAGCTGCTCTTGCCTTCTGGCAGCTCTGTGCATGTGTGCACTAGGAACAGGCTTCTCCTGTTCCTCTGCCTCTCAGATGTCTGACTCTGGAGGCTCTGGAGCCCACGCATTGATCAAAGATGGCCCTGGCCCCATCTCTGCCTCTGACGCAGAGTCCTCATCTGAGCGTTCCCCAGACTCCTCACTGTCCAACTGCTGCCAGCTCTGCAGGCTGCTGGCAGACCACAACAGTTTCAGCTTTGTTCTGTATTACATTCCATGAAACATTTGACCAGATCCTGAAAAGACTTAAATGTCTGTTTGGCATCGCTAGTATTGTCTCCATGCCTCTCTTCCTGGAAAAGTATATTCAAAAGAAAAAAAAAAAAAACCCATCCTCCCTGCTTGGAGGAAGACAGCCAATGGAGGTGCACGCTTCTCTATTCTATTATGACATCACAGTTTCCCAGACAACGTCCTTTGCTGGCATAGGGTGGATTTGGTTCACAAAAATCACCATTCTCACTTGAAGGATCCAGAAGTTCTTTATACCAAGCAAAAATTGTGGCTACGGGGATTTGGCTTCCCCGGTACTGTAAGCACGAGTTGGGATGATAATTACTACATGGACAGCATTCATCTATTTCCGCAGAGCTTCGAAACAGCCTTTACCAGCTGGAGAAAATCTGGTAAGGACATCAGTTGGTGGCTGATCCTCAGAACAAGTGGGTTGAACCAGGAGAAGAAACTTAAGATGTATCACAAGATCCTCTATTGAATTCTTCCCTTTCCCCTCCTCCTTTTTTTTCCGTTAAGGATGATGCTGTCGTCGAACCAGAGATTGTGACTGTCCTGGAGCATTGGCTGAGAAAGGTAAGTGAGCGATGCTGAAATTGCATGTAGCCGGTATGGAGGAGATTCCCCATCCAGAACAAGGATGTGGGTGGGATAGGAGAAGGCTTTCTTTGATCTGGAATAAGAAACTCGAGTTTCGACGTCATCAAAATTGGGATTCGAGGACATACCCAACTTGGAACAACTTGCCTCCAGAAGTTGTAAATGCTCCAACACTGGACGTTTTTAAGAAGAGATTGGATAACCATTTGTCTGATGTGGTGTAGGGTTTCCTGCCTAAGTAGGGGGTTGGACTAGAAGACCTCCAAGGTCCCTTCCAACTCTGTTATTCTGTTCTGTTCTGTTCTGTTCTGTTCTGTTCTGTTCTGCTCTGCTCTGTTCTGTTCTGCTCTGTTCTATTCTACTCTACTCTACTCTACTCTACTCTACTCTACTCTACTCTACTCTACTCTACTCTACTCTACTCTATTCTATTCTATTCTATTCTATTCTATTCCATTCCATTCCATTCCATTCCATTCCATTCCATTCCATTCCATTCCATTCCCAGATTGTTTTCTGGACAACAATAAGAAAGTGGTTGCATTGACACCTTAGCCTTCTTATTAAAAAAATCTTGATCTACTTGGCAGCACTGGCTAAAATTAGTTTGACACAGACTATCCTGATCCTACATCATTCATGGGTGATGAGTGTTGATCTACTTGAAGGCTTAGAATAATAGTTGGAAGGGACTTTGCAGGTTTTCTAATCCAACCGCCTGCTCAGGCAGGAGAATTTATCTCATTTCAGACAAATTGTTGTCCAATCTTTCCTTAAACACCTCCAGTGTTGGAGCACCCACTTCTGGAGGCAAGTCGTTCCACTAAATCTGAAATAGGAGGTGCTAAATAGTTTTTGGAATAAATTTAGACTGAGTGGTGTCCAGGAATGTTCTCCAGCCAATAGAAAGGGATATATGTGCAAAACAATATTGGAGTAAAATTAGAAGATATTTAGAAGAGATAACCAGACAGCGTATAGAGATGAAGCCAGAAATATTTTTGTTAGGAAACACTTCCAGGGACATATGACAAAAAAATACAATATTTAATTATACATATTATAATAGTGGCAAAAAGAATATATGCACAAAATTGGAAAAATAATAATACACCAGTGGAAGAAAATTTGATTAGAAAAGTTTTGGAGTGCGCAGAGATGGCTCACACAAGCTCACAAAAGAAATACAAGAAAAAGAGGAAACAGAATATTACATGGTATGGGATAAATGGTATGAATCAGAGGTGGGTTTCAGCAGGTTCTGACCAGTTCTGAAGAACCGGTAGCAGAAATTTTGAGTAGTTCGGAGAACCGGTAGTAAAAATTCTGACTGGCCCTGCCCCCATCTATTCTCTGCTTCCTGAGTCCCAGTTGATTGGGAGGAAATGGGGATTTTGCAGTAACCTTCCCCTGGATTGGGGAGGGAATGGAGATTTTACAGTGTCCTTCTCCTGCCACGGCCACCAAGCTATGCCACGTCCACCAAGCTACACCCACAGAACCGGTAGTAAAAAATTTTGAAACCCACTACTGGTATGAATGGTTATAGAGAGGGATAAAGGGCAAGGAAAGAGTAAATGAGGAAGATATAGGAGCTGAAATGTAATAACAGACAAGCAGAAATGGAACGGACACAGAATGCATGATTGAAATTGAGTACATTGTTATCTTTATGTCTATAAATCAATATTAGAATCATACGTATAGATGGTAAATTGAAGTAAGGGAGAAAAATAGATATGTATGAAATGTTTACTGATGCGAAAATGTTGAAAAGAAGGAAATTGTAAAAATTTCTTTTTTTTGTTTTTTTTTTTTAAAAAACTGTTTAATAAAAACTATTTAAAAAAGAAAAAAAAGGGATATATGTGGAAGATAAGTGTATGTTCGTGCACCCAAAATACAAGTTTCTGGATTACTGTGATGCTTGATGTTCTGTTCATCCTTAATGCTTTCTCTTGATGTATTTTTTGTTTTGTTTTGTTTTATAGTAAGATGTGCCTTCACTTAATTCAACTTGTTCTGAAAAAACCAGAATAGGTTTATGGGTTTTTTCCCCATCAATATACAGTTAGTCCTTGACTTACGACTGTAATGGAGCCACAACTTTGGTAGTTGTCGTGTGTGAACCACTATCAAGTTTACAATATTTTTTGTAGTGGTCATTAAACAAATGCCACAATTGTTGAGCAAACTCATTGTTCGCTACGGGACATTTTTTGCAAAAAACTGGAAGTCAAGGCTGATTTCAGGAAAAGGAAAATTATAAATTGTGGCCGCGTGACTTGCAAGATGCTGCCAACAGATAGAATAGAGAATTGAGATATTTGATTGTGAATGTATTAACAGCGGCTAGAATTGTGTTTGCTAAAAACTGGAAAAATGAGAAAATACCAACGCAAGATGAAGTTATTAAGAAAATCATGGAATGTGCTGAAATGAGTAAATTGACATTTGAAATTAGAGAACAAGAAGATAAACAATATTATAAGATATGGGATTTATTTTATCAAGGGCTAAATAATAAAACATGGAAATGAAATATGAGACATGAAATGAATGTTATAATATAATATTTGAAAATAATTTTTATGAAACGATAAAGCCATAGTTAAATAAATGATAAATGAGGATACTTATTTGTTTGATAATATGAGAAATTGGATAATTAGTAAATTTGGAATATGGGGATGAAGCACAAAAGACTTGTAACCGACCGACATACTGTTTGCAATTGTAATGAATCATGGATTTATGTTTTATGTTTTGTTTAAAAATTAAAAAAAAAATGCTGCTGCAAACAGTCTTGCATGCAGGCTTATTGCTAAGTTCCCAAAACGTGGCCACGTGACACCAGATATGTGTGTGTGTGTGTTTGTTTGTGTGTGTGCAAATTTGGAAATTTGAATCAGGGTCATAAGTCCCTTTTTCATGATCTATCATCTTTGAATGGCCACTAAGGCAGAATAACAGAATTGGAAGGACCTTGGAAGTCTTCCAGTCCAACTCCCTGCTAAAGTGGGAGACCCTATATCAGTGTTATCACCTTTAAAGCGCTCCATGGCTTAGGATCTGGTTATCTACGGGACCGCCTGCTACCACCAATAGCCTCCCACCGGCCAGTACGCTCCCATAGAGAGGGGCTCCTCCGGGTGCCGTCGGCCAAACAATGTCGACTGGCAGCCCCTAGGGGGAAAGCCTTCTCTGTGGGGGCACCTACGATCTGGAACAAGCTCCCCCCGGAGATACGGAGGATCCCGGATCTGCGCACCTTCCGTCGCGCGCTTAAGACTTTTTTATTTCATCAAGCCGGCCTGGCATAAATCTTCTCCCCTTTTTAAATGTAAATTTTAATTTGTTTTTAAATTATGGGGTATTTTAAATTTGTTCAGCCAAATTATTTAATTCGTTTTAATTTATTTTAAATTTTTGTATTTATGTGTTTTATCTTGTGGCTGTTCACCGCCCTGAGTCCTTCGGGAGAAGGGCGGTATAGAAATTTAATAAGAAAAGAAATAAGTGTTGGCTGACCTTTTTTTCCCTCACGTGCCAAAAGTGGGGGGAGTGCAGGGGGGACGCATGTGCCCACACCCATAATTCTATGCACCCCATGCATGCATGCACAACCTCCCCACACTCCCCCGCTTTTGGCACGTGATGGTACGGTGCCAAACGGCCTGGTAGGCCCATTTTTTGTTCTCCCCAGGCCCCAGAGACTCTCTAGGAGCCTGGGGAGGGCAAAAACGGCCTTCCCCACTCTCCCAGAGGCCCTCCGGAGGCCGAAAGGGGCCCAATTTGCTGACTTCCGGTGGGCCCAGAAGGCCTGAAAATCAGCTGGACGGCGCACGCATGCACACTGGAGCTGAGCTTGTGTGCCCACCGATATATGGCTCCGCGTGCCACCAATGACACACTTGCCATAGGTTCGCCATCACGGCCCTATATCATTCTGGACAAAGGGCTGTCCATTCTCTTCTTAAAAGAGAATTCTTAAAAGAGTTGTGGGGAGTACCCACAACTTTGGAAGGCAAGCTGTTCCACTGGCTGATTGCAACTGGTCATAAGTTGAGGACTTACCTGTATTGTTCTTTCTCTGCAGGTGGAAGATGAAGCTGCAAATATCTTTAGGCAGAAATCAGAAAACCGAACGGATTTTAAGAGTGAAAGCAGATCTGATGTCCGACCGTTTCTTTCGGTTGGCCAAGATGTGGCAGCAGCCCGCTCCAAACCAGAAACTTGGGAGAAGTTTGAAGACAGGAGGCCAGCCAAGATTAAAAATATGGTAGGTCATATGGTAGGATGGATGGCGCTTCGAAGAGCAAATCGAACGTTGTTTTCTCCTAGTAAGCAACTTGCCTCCAATTTGTCTTCAGTGGAAAGTGTGAGGTGACAAAAGGGAAGAATGTAGACCATAGAAGGGATAGCTCAGGGATGTCAAACTTGATTTTATTGAGGGCCATATCAGGGTTGTGTTTGACCTCGGGTGTTGTGACCTAGGCCCAAGTAGTTATTACCAGACACAATCAGTCTTAAACAAACGTATTTTATTAGAAGAGCTGAGAATTAATTCATTCTCAGCTTAGTCCAAATTAAGTCCAAAACAAATTCTTCATAAACAGTCCTTCGGCCTTATCACCAACCTTTGTCTTCTTTGGCACCCTGCCAAAGGCTTTTCTTGGCAAAAGTTCAGAAGCAAGAGATGCTGACAAGAAACAAATGTAGCAACATTGCTTTCCTACAAAGATCTCAAGGGTCGTTGCTGCTCTTTTAAGCCTTCTGGGAGGGGCCAATTATCTCCTGGCCTTACTCCCGAGTCGTCCTTTTTGCTTTAGCTGCTCTTACCTTCTGGCAGCTCTTCACATGCATGCACTAGGAACAGGCTCCTCCTGTTCCTCTGCCTCTCTGCTATCTGCCTCTGGAGGCTCTGGAGTCCACACATCGCTCTCAGATAGCCCTGGCCCCATCTCTGCCTCTGACGCAGAGCCCTTGTCCGGGCCTTCCCCAGACTCCAGGACTGGCCCATTGTCCTCCCCAGCCTCCTCACTGTCCAACTCCGCTGCCAGCTCTGCAGGCTGCTGGCGGACCACAACACTGGGGGGCTGGGGTGGGTGTGGAAAGGGTGGGATGGGAATGGAGATTTGCAATATCCTTCCCCTGCCATGCCTGCCAAGCCATGCCCACAGAACCGGTAAGGAAATTTTTTTGAATTTCACCCCTATACGGCATCCTTCACTTAATCCTCCAGGGAAAGTTTGAAGGCAAACGAGGTCCAGGCAGAAGAAGAACATAATGGCTTCAAAACCTAAGGGACTGGTTTGGACAAAATTCAGCAGCACTTTTTCATGTGGCTGTTGACAAAAATAGGATTGCCAACATGATCGCCAACGTCTGATGACGGATATGGCAGAAGGAGGAGGAGGAGGAGGAGGAGGAGGAGGAGGAGGAGGAGAAGAAGAAGAAGAAGAAGAAGAAGAAGAAGAAGAAGAAGAAGAAGAAGAAGAAGAAGAAGAAGAAGAAGAAGAAGAAGAAGAAGAAGGCTGAATGGATGCCTCTGTTTAACACAGAGCAAAACTTGTTTGGATACACATTTTGACAATCTGTGAAATATGGCTCACGCTTAATGCATTTTTCTCCAAAAATAAACGAGAAGCTTGTTTGCAAAATCAGAATGCTGTGCATTCAAATATACACACCCACATAAACATAGGTAGGAAGCTTGTACGTTGACATTCTATATTCACATCTACAGTATAATTAGATACCTGGTACGCTAGAGTTAGTATTTTGGGAAATCACTCCTGTGTTGGAGACACTCAAGTTCACATCCATATTCAGCTCACAAGTTTACATCTCAACCCAACCCACTTTAGTGGGGATGTTATAAATTAGAAGAAGGGAGATTATTGTTTGTCAACCTGTATCTGTATATCCGCATCAACATCATCCCTTTTACTCTTATTGGGATACTCTGGGCATAATGAGAATATATCTGCTGAACAAAGCTCCATAGTGGTGACAGGAAGGGCATCCGGTCAGTAAACACTCAGCTCTATTCAGTTGCCCAGATTCCACCCCGCAAAGGATTTTGGGGTCATTAAAAGAAGATGACGATCTGTATATCTGCATCAACATCAACCCTTCTACTCTCATTGGGATGACCAGAGAGAGATAACTAATTGTTGGTTCTGCTTCAGCTTGAACACCTGAGTAAGAATTTTCCTTAACTCCATTTATTGAGAAAGGTATCGTTTATTAATAAACGATATCTTTCTCAATAAATGGAGTTAAGGAAAATTCTTACTCAGATGTTCAAGCTGAGGCAGGTTTGACACCAGTAACCAATTTCTTTTCCTTCCTTCCTTCCTTCCTTCCTTCCTTCCTTCCTTCCTTCCTTCCTTAAGAAGGATGAAGAAGAACTGAGAAGAGAATAAGAAAGAAAGAAGAGGATGGGCCAAGAAGAAGGCGAGAAGAGTGTGGAGGGGGGGGGGAAGGTGGAGGAGGAGGAGGGAGGATGGAGTGAGGAGGAGGAGGATGAAGACTTTAGGAGTGTAAGAAGAAGGAGGAGATTTTTTGAGTGAGATGGCAAGGGGATTGGGGCGGAGAAGCAAAAGAAGAACCGAGGAAGGTCTGAGAGACGGAGAAGAGAGGAGGAAGGGGAAATGGAGGAAGGAGGGGAGGAGAAAGAGTAGGGGGAAGTGCGAAGGGAGGGAGCTGGGAGGGGAAGAGGCCAGAGGGAGGAGGAGGGGAGAGAGGAGGGGAAGGAGGAACGCCGGGGAGGAAGGCACGCAAGGAGGCAGATGAGGGGGGAGAGGAAAGGGAGAAGAGAGGGGGGACGTAGGGTTTAGCTGAGATGAAGGGAAGGAGTGTGGGAGGAGGAGAAGAACGGGAGGGTAAGCGGATAAGGGAGGAAGGCTTCGATGGGGAAGGTGGTTCATTGGAGCAGAGAGGGACAGGGGGGGAGATAGGGAAGGAAAGAGGGTGGGAGGAGGGAAGTTGAGAGGAAGGAGGAGGAAGAGGAAAAGGGGAGAAAGGGAGGGGGGGGAAGAAGAGACAGGAGAGGAAGCTTGGGAGGGAGGAGGATGATATGGAGAAGGAGGGGGAGAGGAGGGAGGAGGGAAGACCAAGTGAGGTGAACTTCGATGGTAGGAAGAGAGTAGCGGAAAGTGATGAGGTGAAGAGAGAAGAAGTGAAGAAGGGGGGAGGGTTAACGGAAGACATATCAGGGGAAAAGGAGGGGTGTTTTGGAGGAGTGAACGACCGGGTTTAGTCGAGCAAGGAAAGATATTAGAAGAGGAGGAAAATTGAGGGCTAAGGGTAGGCAAACGGAATTTGGAGGAAGGAGTCGACGGCGGATGGAGAGGAGGGTTGGGAGAGGATGAAGTAGGAGTAGGAGCAAGAGAGTAGATAGCGATGGAAAGACATGGGAGATGATAGTAAGGGTGAGGCATTATCGGAGGAGAGGAGAAAGTGAGAAAGGAGAGGAGCTGCTGAAGGAAGTGAAGGAAGCAGGAGAAGGAGGTGTATGGCTAATGGATAGAGGAGCTCTGGAGCTGCAGGGGGGCCCCACAATCTGAGGGGCGGTGGGAGTAGAAGGAGGGAAAAGGAGGAGGGGGGGATGGACAGGAGGTAGGGGAGGACTGTAGATGTTGGAGGGCAAACAGGGGGTGGGGAGGAAATGGGAGGAAGGGAGGGGAGGAGGGAGGCGAAATGGAGGGAAGCTGCGGCATGCCAAGAAGGGTAGGATGTGAGAAGGAGGGGAGATAGGAGAGGGAGAGAGGGAGGTAGGGTGAGAATAAAGGGGATGATAAGGGAGAAAGCGGGAGAGGGGAGAAGGAAACAGAAGTGTCGGAGGAGGGAGGTGTGTTGAAAAGGTAGAGGATCAGGGTTAGACGAAGAGATGGAGGAGAGAGGAGCAAACAGTAAGAAGGGAATCGGTTGAGTGGGAGGAGAAGGGGAGGAGGAGGGAGGGAGGCAGAAGAAGAGGAAGGGGAGAAGGAAGGGGAGGGTGAGGAGGAGGAGAAGTTTAGGAGGTAGAAGGAGGTCCGAAGCTGAGAGTGGAGTAAAGAAGAAGGGAGGAAGGAAGAAGAAGAGGAAGTCGGAGGGAAGAGGAGGAGGAGAAAAGAGGAGGAGGGAGGAGGAGGAAGGGAGGAGGAAGAAGAAGAAGAAGAAGAAGAAGAAGAAAGAAGAAGAAGAAGAAGAAAGAAGTGAAGAAGAAGAAGAAGACGAGAAGAAGAAGAAGAAGAAGAAGAGGAGGAGGGAGGAGGAGGAGCGAGGAGGGAGGAGGAGGAGAAGGAAGAGAGGAGGAGGGAAAGGAGGGGAGGAGGGGGGGGGGGGGGGGGGGGGAGGAGGAGAAGAAGAAGAGGAGGAGGAGAGGAGGAGTAAGAGGAGGAGGAGAGGAGGAGGAAGAGAAGAAGAAGAAGAAGAAGAAGAAGAGGAGAAGGAAGAATGATGAAGAGAAGAAGAAGAAGGAGAAGAGAGGAGGAGGAGGGGAGGAGGAGGAGGGGAGGAAGAGGAGGGAGGAGAAGGAGGAGGAGAAGAAGAAGAGGTGGGAAGGAGGAGGAGAAGAAGAAGAGGAGGATGAGGAGAAGAGGAGGAGGACGGAGGAGGGAGGTGGAATAAAAGAGGGGGAGGGGGAAGGGGGAGGGGGGAGAAGGGAAGGAGGAGGGGGTGGAGGAGGAGGAAGAGGAGGGGAAGAGTGGAAGAAAAGAAGAAGAAGAAGAAGAAGAAGGAGAAGAAGAAGAAGAAGAAGAAGAAGAAGAAGAGAAGAAGAAGAAGAAGAAGAGAAGAGAAGAAAGAAGAAGAAGAGAAGAATGAATGGAGGCCTCTGTTTAACACAGAGCAAAACTTGTTTGGATACACATTTTGACAATCTGTGAAATATGGCTCACGCTTAATGCATTTTTCTCCAAAAATAAACGAGAAGCTTGTTTGCAAAATCAGAATGCTGTGCATTCAAATATACACACCCACATAAACATAGGTAGGAAGCTTGTACGTTGACATTCTATATTCACATCTACAGTATAATTAGATACCTGGTACGCTAGAGTTAGTATTTTGGGAAATCACTCCTGTGTTGGAGACACTCAAGTTCACATCCATATTCAGCTCACAAGTTTACATCTCAACCCAACCCACTTTAGTGGGGATGTTATAAATTAGAAGAAGGGAGATTATTGTTTGTCAACCTGTATCTGTATATCCGCATCAACATCATCCCTTTTACTCTTATTGGGATACTCTGGGCATAATGAGAATATATCTGCTGAACAAAGCTCCATAGTGGTGACAGGAAGGGCATCCGGTCAGTAACACTCAGCTCTATTCAGTTGCCCAGATTCCACCCCGCAAAGGATTTTGGGGTCATTAAAAGATGATGAGATCTGTATATCTGCATCAACATCAACCCTTCTACTCTCATTGGGATGACCAGAGAGAGATAACTAATTGTTGGTTCTGCTTCAGCTTGAACACCTGAGTAAGAATTTTCCTTAACTCCATTTATTGAGAAAGGTATCGTTTTAATAAACGATATCTTTCTCAATAAATGGAGTTAAGGAAAATTCTTACTCAGATGTTCAAGCTGAGGCAGGTTTGACACCAGTAACCAATTTCTTTTCCTTCCTTCCTTCCTTCCTTCCTTCCTTTTCCTTCCTTCCTTCCTTCCTTCCTTCCTTCCTTCCTTCCTTCCTTCTTTCTTTCTTTCTTTCTTTCTTTCTTTCTTTCTTTCTTTCTTTCTTTCTCTTTCTTTCTCCCTCATTCTCTCTTTCCTTTTCTTCCTTCCTTCCTTCCTTCCTTCCTTCCTTCCTTCCTTCCTTCCTTTCTTTCTTTCTTTCAATTTATAGGACTTTTCAAGTATTTCTGACATCAGACTTTCCTGCAGTTCTAGCCAGGAGCTTCTGGAAGACCGAATGAGAATTCAGTTTATGCGTTGGAGGTAAAACCTAAAAGATTATTCTACACACACACAAAAAAAAAAATCAACAGAACAAAGTGAACAAAATATAAATGGCATTGCCACTGGCCAATATTTTCCAGATCTTTTTATATAAATAAATAAGAATAAATGCATTTCTGAAAAGATGATGCTCTTCAGATTAGGACTCTGAAGATACTTTTTTTTAAAAAAGAAAGCCTTTTAGAAGGTGAATTTTGGACTTCGGTGGCTCTTGTACAAATACCAAAAATTTATTTCTTTTTTTTAAAAAAAATAAATTTTTATTTTTAAAACTACAGGGCATGACATACACAAACAGAAAACATATATTCCCTTTTTACAACAATTTCGCAGCGGTAGTCTTCTCTCATTTACATTTTCCCCTTACTCTTCTTTAAATATATTTTCCTTATTGTCCCATTATCCCATATTTCTATATATATTCCTTCACATATAATATTATAACCATCAATTATTTTACAAACATTTATCTTTTTGTGACCTTTCCTCATTCATTCTTATTTATTATTTCTAGTCTCCAGCCAATTATACCATTTGCTCCATACTGCATAGTAATCTGTATCTTCTTTTTCTTTTATCTCCTTCGTTAATTTGTCCATCTCAGCACAGTCCAGAATTTTCCTTATCAGTTCTTCCTCAGTTTGTATCTTATCATTTTTCCAGTTCTGTGCATACGATATTCTTGCAGCCGTTATTATATGTAAAATTAGATATTGTATTTCTTTAATATATTTCCTAGTAAATATTCCCAACAGAAATGTCTCCAGTTTCTAATCTATGGGTTGGTCAATTATTTCTTACAACCATTTTCTGATTTTGGCCCAGTACTTTTTTGCAAAATTTATTTCAATACACCTAATGTTTTCCAGCCAAACTCGGGTATATCCTGTTACAAGTGACATGAGAAAGGACGCCATGCAGGAGAGGGTGGATAAAGTGAGGAACAGGTAAGACTCAATAGGAATGAAATGGTTGGATTAGGATCAGAATAAGAATAACAGCGTTGGAAGGTACCTTGGAGGTCGTCTCCTCCAACTCCCTGCAGGCGACCCTATAACCTCCAGTGATGGGGCATCCACAACTTTCGGAAGCAAGCCATTCCACCGAATAGTTGTTCTCATTGATAGGAGATGTCTCCTTAATTCAAGGTTGGATCTCTTGTTGATTATTTTCCACCTGTTACTTCTTGTCCCGCCCACAGCAATAGCAATAGCATTTACACTTATATACCACTTCGCAGTGCTTTTACAGCCCTCTCTAAGCGGTTTACAGAGTCATCCTCTTGCCCTCAACAATTTGGGTCCTCATTTTACCCACCTTGGAAGGATGGAAGGCCGAGTCAACTTGGGCTGATCTGGATCAAACTGCTGGTGGTGGGCAGAATCAGCCTGCAATACTGCATTCTAACCACTGTGTCTCCACATCCCTTCCTCCCTCCCTCCCTTCTTTAGCACATAGCACTTAGACTTATATACTGCTGCACAGTGCTTTATAATAGCCCTTTATAGCCTAAGCGGTTTACAGAGTCCTCCTCTTGCCCCCAACAATCTGGGTCCTCATTTTACCCACCTCGGAAGGATGGAAGGCTGAGTCAACCTTGAGCCTGGTGAGATTCGAACTGCCAAATTGCAGGCAGCCGGCAGTCAGCAGAAGTAGCCTGCTGTACTGCACTCTAACCACTGCGCCACTGCAGCTCCTCGGGTGCTTTGGGGAATAGGTTGACCTACTCTTCTCTGTGACAGTCCCTCAAGTATTGTTCAATTTCATTTCACTGCTTAAGCATACAAAGTTTGGGCGCCAATTACCCTACCCGTGTGTCATTTAGTAGGGCGTTGATTCCATGCTAACGGTACTACTTTACCTTTCAGCGTCTCCAGAGTGATGTTCCAGGCATGTTCGGATGCTGAATATAGCCCATCTGATAGTGATCTCTATGTCTCAATATCCACAACTTAGACATAACCACCAGGTAGGACCTTCATCCATTTGCATTCTTCTCCCTTGGCTGCCTTGATGTTTTCATGTGTAGATGTAGGGTTCTTTCTTATTGACCAACTCCAATTTTGTTTTGTTTTTTAATTCCAAAATGCTCCTTTGATGATGTGCTACTTGAAGGCAGAGAGGTCCATGGCTGCCTCATCCATTTCCCTCCCCAGCTTCTCTCTCCTTCTTCTGTGACAAATTCAGATTTCTTCACATCGCTAGCCGAACAGCATGAATCCTGGAGAATCTTAGTTTAATTTACGTTGCCTTGGTTCTTGGGTGTTTGCACATTTTTGAACGATGAATAAAAACTCCTAATGTTAAAAGTGCTTTCCCAAATGTCTCTTTTTTCCCCCTTTTAAAGATGACAGCAATTAACTCAAGTGGGTTTTCACTGGAGGTGTTCAAAAATAGATTTCAGCTCTGAAGTTGGCCAAGCTGTGGCCATTTTCGTTTGTAGCTTTTCTCTAGAGAATTTTTCTTCTCACGGCTTCAGGGCTGACACAGCCTGGAGCGAAGGCACCAGGAAGGGGTGTGTGTGGAGAGATAGCTGTGGTGTTGTAGCCAAAATAATATTCTTTTCCTTGGGAATCAAGGACGTTTATGCAGATGTTTGAATGGAGGAGACTGAGGCCACCTAACAACTGGACTATTTGCTGATTGGACCATGTGACTGGAGACTCTGAGGGGGAAATGATAAAGTTTTATTTTTAATTGGGTGAAAAACCGGCGGGAACCTAGAGCCGGTTTTCCACCAAGAAGATGCCAATTTCCCAGTAACTCCTTGCTTTCTTACAAAAGAGTTAGAGTTACTGGGAGAAAATTCATAATTGGTTAGAAATGATAACTGAGCAACATACTGAGTTCAAACCAGAAACGTGCCTTTTAGGTATATTGTTGGAAAAGTATACAAATAAACCATTTACTTAGTGTTACATATACTGACGGCAGCTAGAATTACATATGCTAAATATGGGAAAAATGCGTAAACCCCATCAGATGATGACATAATTAAGAAAATTTGAGATTGTGCTGAAATGGACAGATCAACTTTAAAAATTAAAGATAAAGAAGACTCGAAATATTATAGGACATGGAATAAATTTTATGAACGGTTAGAGACAAAGAGGTAGAAATGAGAAGGAGATTATGAATGTCAATAATTGTTAGTGTGGACAACGAAGTTGTATAAAACTATGGATATAATATGGGAAAAATTGTAAATAAGCTAATGTAAGTAGAAATTTAGTTGAAGTTTTCTTTTCCTTTTTCCTTTTTGGTTGTATTACTGTAATTACTGTTAACATAGTACAGTTATAGTTATTAGCTTGTATGTTAAGATGTACCATTGATTTCTCTCTGGCTTTGCTTTGTTCTGACATGGCAATAAAATAAAATTTTAAAGAAAGAAGAAGATGCCAATTTGATTCAAGGTGTTAGTCATCACCTTTAAAGCGCTCCATGGCTTAGGAACTGGGTACCTACGAGACCGTCTTTTGCCACCAGTAGCCTCCCACCGACCAGTTCGTTCTCACAGGGAGGGACTACTCAGGGTACCGTCAGTCAAATTATGTCGACTGGTGACTCCCAGAGGGAGGGCCTTCTCTGTGGGGGCTCCAACCCTTTGGAATGAACTGCCCCCGGAGATACGGAATATCCCTGATCTCCGTGCTTTCTGACGTGCCCTCAAGACCCTGATGTTCCAACAGGCGGGGCTAAACATACGAACATGTGAATGAATTTTTTAAATGTTATCTAATTCTGGGTTTTATTTAATTGGGCCAAACTATGTTATAATAATAATTTTAATTAGCAATTTTATGATGTTTGTGTATCTATATTTTTTCTTGACTGTACACCGCCTTGAGTCCTATGGGAGAAAGGCGGTATAGAAATATAATAAATAAATAAATAAATATGTTCCAATAAACTGTTCTTTGAGGAATATGCCTACCTCGGAATTCTTTTTTTTTTTTAATTGAAAAGTTTTATAAGAAATTCAAACAATTTTCTCCCCCCCACCCTTTCCCCTTCCCCACATAAATTGTACATTTTCTTATACATAAGAAATCCTACATATACATGTTTCCCTTAAAGAAAGCATTAAAATAAGACATTTTAATTACATTCGGAGTTGCTCTTCTTCTCTTTCTTCCCTCATTCCACAACAAACCTTCTTCTTCTCCTCCTTTCTTTCCCTTCCCTCCCTCCTCTTCTCTCCTACTTTCTGCTGCCTCTTCTCCCACCTCATCCTACTTCCTTTCCCTTTCCCCCACTTCTCCCTTCTTTTCCCCCTTCTTGCCTTCACTCCTACCCCTGTCCCCTTCCCTTCCCTTCCTCCTCTCCTTTCTTCCATTCCTCACCCTCCCTCTCCTCCTCCTACCCCCTCCTCCTCTCTCCTTTCTAACTTCTTTGCTGTGAAATATTTTCCTCCTTTAGTGTCTGAGCAACTCCTGTATTCTACTCATAGAATATACTTTCTTCTGCTAAAACATTTCTCTATTCACCACCTTTCCCCCCATCCCTTATCCCCTCCCTCCCCACACACCCCCGACTTCCCAGAGCAAAAACAGGGTATAGCATCTAACAAACATACACTAAAATAAACTAACAAATTATAAAGTTCAAAACTCCCACATGTTCTTTAACTCTCTTGCTCCAATTCATCAACCTCCCTTTTATAAATTCTCAAAACCAATTAAATTAAATTCATTCTTCCTACTTATAAAAAAGAAAAAGAAAAAAACTTTTTCTTGATGTATAATCTGATACTTTAGCAGTCTTACAAACAGTAGAAATCATGAATAAATTCCAATTCTATTCCAGAAAAAAAGAAAAAAAAGAAAATTTTTTCATCTTAAAATCTTACACATTTTATCTTATATATCTTTTAAAATAATATAGTCTTATGTTAAGCATTTTAAAAATCTCTTAATACCTTTAAAGCACCTACCTCAGAATTCTTATTGAATGGCGAATATTACTTGGAACCTTGACCATAGACTGAACAACTGCTGGACCGAGATGGTAGAAGGTCTCCTGCCTTGAACAAGGGATTGGAGTAGAAGATTTCCAAAGTTACTTGCAGGCCTATGATCCTATGTTCTATAGGTATTTGAGGCTAGCATTAACGTCTTGTATTCTTCAGATATCTAGCAGGTCCTGCACGAAAATTCCACCAGAGGGAGGTCTATGCTCATAAGAACCAACAGATAAGGAATAACGGTGGAGATGGAGTTGGTCTTAAGAAAGGTCTTGTATATAGAATCTCTCCGAGTTTCTCTTCCAGAAAATCCTAATTCTCAATACTAAACCATTGCGTTACTCAGACCCCGCTGGCGTTTTGTTTTAAGGCAAGATTATTCTATAATTTTATTTTATTATTCCATTTACTTAGACGCTACACACAGTCATAAATATGAGTCCGTTGCCAGGGGTCTGAATTTTGATCACGGGGATGCCGCAACGGTCATAAGTGTGAAAAATGATCCTCCGTCACTTTTTTCAATGCCGTTGTATCTTCAAATGGTCATTAAACGAACCATTGTAACGCGGGGGACCGCTTGAAGAATCTCATTGATTTTGATGATGGAGATTGGCTCCGCTATTCCAGCTTTTAAGCGTTCACCTTAGAAACAGCTCTTTTTTCGTGTTTGTCAGATAAAACTCTGAATTTTGTAATCCTCATCAAACAGTGCCTTGCTCATGTTTTATTACTGGCTTTCAAACCCTGAAGCATATTTGAGGGGCTGCCACAAGAGAGGAGGGGGGTCAAGCTATTTTCCAAAGCACCCGAAGGCCAGACAAGGAATAATGGGTGGAAACTCAACAAGGAGAGATTCAACCTGGAAATAAGGAGAAATTTTCTGACAGTGAGAACAACCAAACATTGGAACAGAAGTTGCCTTCGGAAGTTGTGGGAGCTTCATCAGTGGAGGCTTTCAAAAAGAGACTGGACTGCCATCTGTCAGAAATGGTGTAGGGTCTCCTGCTTGGGTGGGTGTGGATTGGACTAGATGATCACAGCAGGGGTCACCAACTTTTTGGACCTCAGGGACCACTAAATTCATAATTTTAAATCCCGCGGACCACTAATACGATCTGCCTAATGACCGGCTAGGTGGGCGTGGCTAGGTGGTCATGTGACTAAGTGGGTGTGGCCAGCGCCTCACATCCCCGCTCAGGCTCCTTACGGCCCCAACAGGAAGCGGTTGTTGGAACTAACCAGCCACCACGAGAAAGAGTTGGCAAAACAGCTGGCTCAGTTCAAATTGGATCTGACCAAGAAGGAGGCTCAGCAGAAGCACCTCACTGAGGACTACGAGCACAGGCTTTCCTAGCAGAGGGAAGACCTGTGGGAGTGCAAGGCCAGGTACCGGTGCCTCAAGACTCAGCAGGCTGAAATGGTCAGCCAGTTCCAGGCCATGATGCAGTCCCACTGGATCGAGGTCCTTCAGCTCTTCACCACCAGCTGCACTTCCCTCCAGCCTTCACCCAAAGCCCCACACCAGGAGGCTGAAGCAGACCCCAAATCGGAATTTCTGTCCCCCTCCAACCCACACAAAAAGACCTCAAATGGGGAGACTCTCTGCAGCAACGCAAACATTCATTGCATGTATCTGTCCCAGGGCTGTAGTTTGAGGACCCCTGATTTAGTGCAATGTTAAAAATACAAATAATTGTTCTGCGGACCACCAAAATTTTCTTGCGGACCACCAGTGGTCCACGGACCACCAGTTGGTAACCGCTGACCTACAGGATCCTTTCCAACTCTGTTAATCTGCACCTGTAAAATTTCATTACTGCACGCAATATTGACACAAACTAGAGGACTTTTTTCTGCGAAGATTCCAAGGCCTGGAAACACATTATTCATTTGCCAGCTTTCTTTTCAGCGAATCGTCTCTTAATGATAACTCACCCACCCACCCTTCTTAATATCATGTGTGATCTCCCTCATCATTCGGGGCAATGTTGTGTGAAGCTACCTCATAATAACGCTTGCTTTTATATATTCTTTTAGTTAGCTGAACCTCTAGGGTTGCCATTAGACAAGAATAAAAACATTAAGCTTGATTAGCAGACATTTGCAGGAAGATCTTCCCATGGCATAGAGAGAGATATTATGCTTCCTTGCTAGTGTTTGATGACTGAGCTGCAGCAGAGGGGCTGTTCTGCCCCAGCTACGGACCCCAAAGAACGCAGCACACACAAACTCTATACAAAGCTTATTTTACTCAAATAACTTACTCTTTATCATTCAAAGGCTGTTAATGAACTGTCTTAATAGCCTACCGGAATTCTAAGATAAGGTAATCACAGTCTTACTAGAGTTGGCAGAAAGCCCAGAAGCAATTTTGCAGACACGAATGAGAGTGAACTAAAGTTGTTTTCTACAGCTTGTTGCAAGCGGTGTTCCTTCTTAAATAGGCTAAGGGAGTGGCCAATTAGCCCCAAGCCTTACTCTCGAGGAGACCTCCTCCTGAGGAGCCACTCCTGCCTTTTGGCAGCTCTGTGCGCCCATGCATTGAGAAGAAGCTCCTCCTCTTCATCCTCTTCACTTAAAGGAGCTTCTGGAGGTTCTGAAGGCCCTGGTTGAATCCCCGCCTCTGGCACCACATCTTCTCCAGCCTCCTCACTGTCCGACTCGAGTGCCAGCTGCACAGGCTGCTGGCGCAGCACCACACCAGCCTCCTCGCTGTCGGAATCAGCTACTAGCTGCACAGGCCACTGACGGGCCACAACAGGGGCAGGGCTCAGAACAAAAGTGGACACACACAAACACACACACACACACAGAGACACACAGACACAGACACAGACACAGACACACACACACACACACACACACAGAGTCTTGCTGCCACACATTGCTCATGGTCATGTTCCCAGTTATTGCAGAATCCTATTTGCGGCAGCTGGGAAAACAAGAAGTGAAGTCATTAACCAGTTCAATAGGAGCTTTGTTCCCTGGGTGATTATGGAAAAGTGACATGGGCAAGCTATACCTGTTCTCCGGGCATTGCCAATTTTTCTGCTGAATTAATGGAAAGTAAGTGGCCAAGATGTGTCTACTCAGCCGTGACCGAAGCATTTGCGTAGGTAAATGGGGCTGAAAAGAAACACTAATCAAGATATTTTTTGGGGGAGGAAAGGGTCAAAGTTTCAGCACAGCTGCTAACCACCTCTGTGGAATACTGACCAAAGTTCCTGTCGGGAAAAGCAGGATGTCAACTCTGAAGAGAACCTGGTTGAAGCCATCTTGTGCTGCCTCATAGTTGCCACGAAGCCTGCAAGGGGGAAGGGAGGGGGGAAGTAGATAGCCCAGCTACAGTCAAAACAAAAAGTTTTGCTGTGGGAACCAAGGTCATTGAGACAGGTGGTGGTTGAAGGAGGAGAGGAGCCTGCCATCCATGGAGACCTTGGAGACCTTGGAGTACTCATATCTAATGATCTAAGTGCCAAAGCCCACTGAAACAACATCGCCAAAAAGGCATTAAGAGTTGTAAACCTAATCTTGTGTAGCTTCTTCTCTGGTAATATCACACCACTAACCAGAGCATACAAAACATTTGCTAGACCAATTCTTGAATACACCTCATCTGTCTGGAACCCGCCTTACATTAATACAATTGAACGTGTCCAGAAATATTTCACAAGAAGAGTCCTCCACTCCTCTGCTCGCAACAAAATACCTTATGCTACCAGACTTGAAATTCTAGGCTTAGAAAACTTAGAACTACCTTAGCTGCCTTTGGTATGACCTAAGTGTAGCTCATAAAATTATCTGCTACAATGTCCTATCTGTAATGACTACTTCAGCTTCAACCACAACAATACACGAGCACACAACGGAAACAAACTTAAAGTGAACTGCTCCAAACTCGATTGCAGAAAATATGAGTTCAGCAACAGAGTGGTCAATGCCTGGAATGCACTACCTGACTCTATAGTTTCTTCCCCAAACCCCCAACATAAACTGTTTCAATTCCTACCCTCAAAACGACGCTATAGAGCACTGCACACCAAAATGACTAGACACAAGGACAGTTTTTTCCCGAATGCCATCACGCTGCTAAACAAATAATTCCCTCAACACTGTCAAACTATTCACTAAGTCTGCATTACTATTAATCTTCTCATCGTTCCTCTCACCCATCTCCTCCCACTTATGACTGTATGACTATTGTTGCTTGTATCCTTACGATTTATATTGATTGTTTTCTAGTATGATTCAATTGCTTATTTGTCCCCTATGACTATTATTAAGTGTTGTACCTTATGATTCTTGATGAATGTATCTTTTCTTTTTATGTACCCTGAGAGCGTATGCACCAAAGAGAAATTCCTTGTGTGTCCAATCACACTTGGCCAATAAAGAATTCTATTCTATTCTATTCTATTCTATTCTATTCTATTCTATTCTATTCTATTCTATTCTATTCTATTCTATTCAAATAGCACCATCCTAAGTATAATAATTTTATTAACCATAATAATATAATAACAGCAGCATCCAAAAATGCCAAATTATACAAAATGACACCAACATACACACACACACACACACACACACACACACACACACACACACACACAGAGGGAAATTGAGGGCAGCTAATAAATAAAATCAACAGCCAAGAACTGCTGGGAAGAAGACAGAAGGAGTCCTGGAAGAGATCAGAAGGAGGCAATGGGCTCGATTGTCCATTTTCTCCAAGGATTAAAGGTAAACGGAAGTGAGGGGAAAGGATTGCACTTGAGCTGAAGTGGAACGTAGCAGAAGTTCAAAGATTTGGCAGGGTTGCAGAATCGGGATTATGAGAAGGATTATCCTCTGTTTGCTAAGGCAAGAGAGTGTTTCTCCCCTCTGCTGCATCCTGATTGGCTGGAATGGCTCTTGGCTCTTTCATTCAGTGACCTGAATACCGTCCTGGAAAAACAGGAAGCTTTTTCCGAATGGCTCTTCGGTCTTTCAACCCTTATGAAGAGAGCTTGTGGAGAGCCCCAAATGAGTTTCTTGACGTTCCTTCAAAGCTTTAGCCATGGCCTGAGATGAATTCAGTTCCCGATCAACCATTCTCACCATAGAGTAATTGTTAGAATGTATTTTTATGCAACAACTACAGTAGTATTCAGCCAGTAGATGGCAGAGTTTACAAGTTTGGAACTATAGTATATACTCTATGTTCTTTTGTTCTGAGTAGTTTCCTGTTTCCTGTTACAGTTAAACAGCTGAGCGGTAAAGCACATGGTTACTGTTCTCTTTGTTTGATCTGTGATGTTATATGAATTTCTAACAGTAATAGAAAAGGAAGACTTCCAAGGTCAAGTGATCTCCATGTTGCCATCATAGGGGATCTTGGCTTCTTCTTAAGATCCTGGAGAGTGCAGAAAGCCAGAGAAGACACTCATCCTCAAATTAGCATCCTATCAAAGTGCCAGAGCTACTCTCCTGAACCCAGCAAGACTGATTATTTGGCATTTGGACAATGAAACTTTGGAAGGGGGAGCAACAGTTGATTCTGGACCATCTGACATGTTTTTTTAAAATTCATATAGCATGTTATATAATTCCTGCTTATAAAGTAGTTTATAATCCTTCATGGCAGTTGAGTGTAATGCCCAAAGCCAGCTAATGGTGTTTTATTCTACAAACCGTTAGGAATGTGGTGGATCACAATGTTACAACACTGGGCTGACGATTGGCAGGCTCGCGTTTGAGACTCGTTGCTGCATCAGGGTGGGGCGAGCTCCTGTCACACGTTCCAGCTCCTGCCAACCCAACGGTTTGAAAGCAGGCAAACGCAAGTAAATAAACAGGTACCATTTTGATGGGCAACTTAGGAGTGGTATGGTGGCCTAGAGGTAGAACTCTTGCCTCACAAGCAGAAACCTGTGAGTTCGATCTTAGGTAGAGACAGATATTTTTCTCTCTGGGCACAATGAGAATATATCTGCTGAACCAAACTCCGCATTGGCAATAGGAAGGGCATCCTTCCTATTGCCTAGCCATTAAACTCTCTGCTAGCTCCATTCAGTTGCCCAGACTCCACCCCACAAGGGATTATGGGGCCATTAAAAGATGATGATGATTATTTTGGGACACAAAAGGAGCCCTCAACTGTGCATCCCCCAGGCAACGGCGATGTCACCAGCAAATCCTTTCACCACGGAAGGATGCTTCGATGCTTCTGACATGGAAGAAAAAAAACAATCCTAAAAACTTTGGTTAAACAAATCCTGTTTTGGCACCATGTCCGAGTCCATCCAAAGAAAAGCAATATTAGATGTCATTAAGTTAGATTATTTCCTAGCTTAGCAGACTATCTTCTGTGCAGGGAAAAAAATTGTTGTGAATGTTTTGAAACAGGAAAGTAGGTAAACTGAAAAGGATTTATTATCCGTGGTATTTCTTCTCTCAAAACAAATTCCTCTCCTTCCCTCTCTTTATATACTTAAAAAATGTCAAACTAGGCATCAGAAAATGTCATCGGACTTTCATTATAGGCACATAGCTTCTGCGGTTGCTTGCTGCCCTTTGTGGTTGTTGCTATTTCGTTGCCGCACGACTTCA
The DNA here is from genome assembly GCF_029531705.1 of Pantherophis guttatus. The sequence continues at coordinate 18,386,310 of NW_026844048.1, read as the reverse complement.
CTTGTGTTGTTCTGTTCCATGGCAACTTTGTTAAGGTGGTTTGTCTGCGGTGCTTTAGGGAGAAAAGCGGGGACAGAAATGTCTCCATCGTAGGCAAACTAAAGTCAATATTTAGTTAGCAAAGGGATGGGTGCTTTGAAAAGTTTCAGTTGAATCCCTCGTAAAAGGTTCGCCTTGATTAAAGCTCAGATCAGTGTTCTGTGGGTGACATCAGATGGCGCCATTGTGTAAACCTGAACGGCTTCTCTGCCAGCTGAGCATCTCACAAAAATGTCTGGTAAGAATTCTTCCAGTCTGCTTTTATTCCGTAACCCCGTGATGGTGAGCTTATGGCACGCATGTCACAGGTAGCATGCAGAACCCTGTCTGTGGCAGGGGTGGGTTCTAATTTTTTTTTTTACTACCGGTTCTATGGGTGTGGCTTATTTTGTGGGCGTGGTTTGATGGTCATGTGACAATTCTTTAGGATTTAGCAGGGGTATTGGTCTACCAGGCTTTTAACTACTTGTAGAGCTGTATCGGTCTACCCATTTGTTCTTGGAGCATCCTGATCTACCCATTTGTTTTTCGAGCGCACTGGTCTACCACCACACTGCCTTTTAACACTGATCAGCTGTAGGGTGGCCCTTTGAAGCCCCGTGAAAAGAGTTTAAACAGTTTTTTTCCTTCCAGCCGATCAGCTGGGACTCGGGAGGCAGCGAAAAATTGGGGGTGGGGGCCAAATAAAAGGTAAGAATAATGCAGGGGGTGGGGTGGAGGGCCCAGCTCCCGAACAAAGAGAACTGGTTCGGGGACATCATATCGTCACTGCTACCGGTTCAGCCGAACCGGGCTGAACCGGGTGGAACCCACCACTGGTCTGCAGGCGCGGAAGCCATCACCTTAGCTCAGCTCCACCACGCATGCATCCGCATCTCCTGCTGGCCAGCTGATTTTCGGGTTTCTGCCATGCATGCATGGGCAGCGGGGCGCATGTAGCAGATGCATGTGCATGCATTGGGGGGTAGGGCGCACATGCAGGGTGTGTGTGTGCGCACATTGCATTATAAGTTATAAACAGTGGTAGGATTCAGCCAGTCCACACCACTTTAACTTTCTGAGCAGTTTGGCAAACTGGTTGTTGGAAGAAATCATTAGGGCAGAGAACTGGTTGTTAAATTATTTGAATCCCACCACTGGCTATAAGTGCAGGGAGGCTTACCAGGCCAAAAACGGGGCGTGGGGAGGTACAGCGCGGCCCCCCACGCAGCCCATTTTTGCTCCCAGGAGGCTGCAGGGAGGTCTACTAGGCCCAAAATGAGGCCTAGGGGGGTGCACACAACAACAAAAAGGTTTGCCATCACTGCCCTAACCCATTGCAACCCTCTACCCAACTGGGATCACAAACTTTCCCTCCTCTCCAGCAATCAACGCCCAGATGAGCATAGATTAACGTCAGGATTAACACTACACCAACAATCAAAAAGTAAACTCTACCCTCATCAAGGAACTACCAATTCAGACAAACGAGCTAAGAAATAAACAACAGTAAACAACAGTCAATAACAGTAAACAACGGCCCAACCAAGAACACTCCCACCCACACGATAGGACAAGCCACTAGTATATAAAAAGAGTGGAAATCCACTCTCTTGTAGCATTGATGATGTTACCTTGTTGGGTCATGAAATGTCTGTAAGAAAACAATTAAGCTCAGATATCAACAAAGATCCCAGTCATTGTCCTCCTCTCATCCTTGTGTTTGTGCTCATTCTCTCCCTCTTCCCCCTCCTCCTTCTGCTTCACTCCACAAATCTCACTCCCTTCTAGCTCTGATGATGTTACCTAGTTGGGTCATGAAATGTCTGTAAGAAAACGACCAAGCTCAGAGAGCACCAAATGCTACAAATATGCTCTTCTCTCAAAACTTTCTCTTGCCCGAGTTTCTGCCTCTACTTCTGCAACAAAACCACCCCTTAGCAGCGGTTTTCATATCCCAGCTTGGCTTAAGACATTCCATTTTCTAAACTGTGGCCGAAGCCACCTCGAATTTAAAGCTGCATGTACACATTTTGAGCCTGTTTCCCGATGAGACTTGGAGGTCTTGTCAATCTCTTGCTTCAATCTGATGGGGAATAGTTTGAAATGCGGGCCTGGTACAGGAAAGGCCATTTCATCAAACTCTCATCAACGTGGTAGGATTGCCAACTGACCTGAAAAGAAATCATGGCAGCCCAAATCGAGTTGCGCAAACCAGCAAATAAAGCATGGGAATAAATGAATGCTTCTTCTCATGGCTGTCTGAACATCCAGCTGCTACTAAAGGCATAGCCACAGAGACAAGATAAGAACAGTTAAGAAGTCTAGGTAAGTTCAGTCTTTTGTTGCACATGATAACATTAAACTAAGTTTATATATTGTGCAAAACCATAATATGCTTTTCTGATTTTGGGTTGCCTGTTTGGTGAAACAAATTCGCAACGAGCAAACTATGATTTAAGGCTTTGCATGTTCACCAACCCAGCCAACTGTGGTTCAGTCAACAATGCATCATTAATGCACATCGTGGCTTAAAATGTAGGTGCACTTATTGGCTTATTTTGGAGGGTCAGGATAGAGAGGAGAAGAATGAGATGGAGATCCATCTAGGATACAGATTTATTTTACTTTACTTGATTATTTGATTTACGGTATATTCTACTTTTATTATTTTTAGAAATGTGGTGAATATTTTCCCTACCACAATAACCCTATGAAATGAATTGGGCTGAGAGAGAGACTGGCCCAAATCACTCAGCTGGTTTTCATGCCTAAGACAGGACTAGAACTCACAGTCTCCTGGTGATTGGCCCAAAGTCACTCAGACAACTTTAACGCTTAAAGTGGGACTAGAACTCACCATCTCCTGACTATTGGCTAAAAGTCACCCAGGCAACTTCCATGCCTAAAGTGGGACTAGAACTCACCATCTCCTGACAATTGGCTAAAAGTCACCCAGGCAACTTCCGTGCCTAAAGTGGGACTAGAACTCACCATCTCCTAGCAATTGGCTGAAAGTCACCCAGTCAACTATCATGAGTCTTGAGCCAAGCTTCAAAAGAAATCCAGTTATTTATTAGGAGCTTCATGTCGGCAGGTTCCAAAATGAAGCCAGCTCTGACCCTACGTAATTTACACTCCAATTATGACCCCGTTTCCCCCCTCCCCCCAGGGAGTGTCATCAATCACATTTGCCAACAGAGCAATTTCGTGGGTTGTAGAGATCACTCCCCTCTGGCTGCTGTAGGTAACCCTGAGATACAGTCTCGAGAGAGATAAGCATGGAATGTGCATCTGTCTTTGGCTGCTATGTCATTTCACTGGTTTCTCATTCCCCCCTGGCCTATGGCAACTCGAGAGCAGATCAGGGATCCTTTGCGAGTTGACATGAGATGGGGCTAGAACTCACTGTCTCCTGGTGATTGGCCCAAAGACCCCCAGCTAGCTTTCATGCCTAAACCAGGATTAGAACTCCCAGTCTCCCACTTTCTAGCCTAATGCCTTCACCACTAGACCAAACTGGCTCTCTAGATGCCCAACATCTGGCAATAATGAGAATGTTTTAGAACTCCATTCACGCACTCACCCCTTATTTTAGGGAGCAGAGGCCTTTCTCTGGAAAGATAGCAGAGACAACCCTAGCAGGATACCCACAGCTGAAGCCATCAGCTTGCAACTGATATGGCCCCTATTATATTTTTTATCAAGACTGCCATCCAATATTCCTTGGTGCTTTGTCTTTGCTTTGCATTTTATCAATATCACCGTCTGATTCTGCCGTCCCCTCTCCACAGGTTTATTAATATTGCTTTCTGATCTCAGAGTAGGAACCGTGTTTTATATTCTATGGCCATCAACATCCCTTGCCAAGCTCGGGTGCCATCTTTAATTAAATTTCCTCCTTGGTTCCAGCAAACTTCTCAGATTGCCCCCTCCTCACTACCCAAGCAAAGTTCCTTGGCTGTTTTTCTTTTCTTTTCTTTTCCTAGTATTCTTCCGCAATTGTCCTCCTTTGCCTGGGTCTAAATGCAAGTAAGGTTCTTTCTGATAGTGAAAGTGGGTGGTTGAAGAGAAAGCAAGATTCTGGCCGAAATCTTCTCCCCTTTTTAAATGTAAATCTTAATTTGTTTTTAAATTATGGGGTATTTTAAATTGTTCAGCCAAATTATTTAATTCGTTTTTATTCTATTTTAAATTTTTGTATTTATGTGTTTTATTCTGTGGCTGTTCACCACCCTGAGTCCTTCGGGAGTAGGGCGGTATAGAAATTTAATGAAATATAAATATAAAATATAAGATCCTGCGCAGCTGGTAAGATGGTTTTTTTTCAAAGGAGGGAAGGAAGGAAGGAAGGAAGGAAGGAAGGAAGGAAGGAAGGAAGGAAATGGGGAGGAAGGGAGTGAGGGAGGGAATGAGGAAGGAATGAAGGAAAGAAGGAAGAGAGAAAGAAAAGAAAGAAAAAGAAGGAAGGAAGGAAGGAAGGAAAGAAAGAAAGAAAAAAGAAAGAAAGGAAAAAGGAAGGAAGGAAGGAAGGAAGGAAAAAGGAAGGAAGGAAGGAAGAAAAGAAGGGGGAGGAAGGGAATGAGGGAGTGAGGGAAGGAGGAAGGAAGGAATGAAAGAAGGAAGAAAGAGAAAGAAAGAGAAAGAAAGAAAGAAAGAAAGAAAAAGAAAAAGAAAGAAGGAAGGAAAGAAAGAAAGAAAGGAAGAAAAAAGGAAGAAAGGAAGAATGAATGAAGGAGGAAGGAAGGAAGGAAGGAAGGAAGGAAGGAAGGAGGAAGAAGGGAGTGAGGGAGGGAAGGAGGAAGGAAGGAAGGAAAGAAGGAAAGAAGGAAGAAAGAGAAAGAAAGAAAAAGAAAGAAGGAAGGAAGGAAAGAAAGAAAAGAAAAGAAAGAAAAGAAAAAGAAAAGAAAAGAAAAGAAAAGAAAAGAAAAGAAAAGAAAAGAAAAGAAAAGAAAAGATGGATGTCATAGAGCATATCTTTTAAATATCAATGTCCAGTTAAAAAGCAGAAGACTTTTTGTGGACTGTCAGGATAGTAGGCATGGCAACTGGACTGAAGAATGTAATTAACTTTCCAGGAAATAAAAAAAAACCCACCTTTCACATGGCACAATCTCCAACCTGGTGCCCTCCTGAGGAGGGTTTTTAGCACTCATCATCCTGACACACCGGTGTGCGTGTTGAAATCCAACATGTCTTGAGGTTTTTGGAGAGAGCCAAGCAACAGTTCATCATTTCCCAGCTAATTTCAGCCTGTCACATCTCAAGGATTCTCTCTTTAGAGTTTCTAGGCCTCATGAAGACATCTCAAGACAACAAAGACTGAAACTCATTTTTCTCTCAGCTGGGTTTCCTTTCTACCTCTGGTCACCAACACTTTATTTATTTTAAATCTGATTCCCCACCCCCTCTATTCTGAACCGAAGGTGATATTCTTTAAATAAAAACTGTTAAATAAATGGCAAATCAGTCAGAATCTATCCACAGGCCCCCTCTGCCTTCAGGATTCACCCAGAATCAGATAGATGGATCAATGACAGGAGGCATTTATATAAAATTTAGAGCAGCTTTCAAGCCAGAATATCTCTGGCAAGAGCTGCATTCTCACAATCGAGGTAGGCATTATTCACAGCTATGTGCTAATAGCAACAGCAATAGCACTTAGACTTATATACCGCTTCACAGTGCTTTACAGCCCTCTCTAAGCGGTTTACAGAATCAGCCTCTTGTCCCCAACAATCTGGGTCCTCATTTTACCCACCTCAGAAGGATGGAAGGCTGAGTCAACCTTGAGCCAATCAGGATCAAACTGCTGGCAGTCAGCAGACTTAGCTTGCAATACTACATTCTAACCACTGGGAAGGAAGGAAGGAAGGAAGGAAGGAAGGAAGGAAGGAAGGAAGGAAGGAAGGAAAATAGCAATAGCACTTAGATTTATATACCGCTTCACAGTGCTTTTCAGCCCTCTCTAAGTGGTTTACAGAGTCAACATATGGCCCCCAACAATCTGGGTCCTCATTTTACCGACCTCGGAAGGATGGAAGGCTGAGTCAACCTTGAGCTGGTCAGGATCGAACTGCTGGCAGTGGGCAGAGTTAGCCTGCAATGCTGCATTCTGACCACTGGGAAGGAAGGAAGGAAGGAAGGAAGGAAGGACGGACGGAAGGAAGGAAGGAAGGAAGGAAGGAAGGAAGGAAGGAAGGAAGGAGTGCTCTCTAAGTGGTTTACAGAGTCAGCATATGGCCCCCAACAATCTGGGTCCTCATTTTACCGACCTTGGAAGGATGGAAGACTGAGTCAACCTTGAGCTGGTCAGGATTGAACTCCTGGCAGTGGGCAGAATTAGCCTGCAATACTGCATTCTGACCACTGGGAAGGAAGGAAGGAAGGAAGGAAGGAAGGAAGGAAGGAAGGAAGGAAGGAAGGAAGGAAGGAGGGAAGGAAGGAAGGAAGGAAGGAAGGAAGGAAGGAAGGAAAATAGCAATAGCACTTAGATTTATATACCGCTTCACAGTGCTTTTCAGTCCTCTCTAAGTGGTTTACAGAGTCAGCCTCTTGTCCCCAACAATCTGGGTTCTCATTTTACTGACCTCGGAAGGATGGAAGGCTGAGTCAACCTTGAGCCTGGTGAGATTTGAACCGCCAAACTGCTGGCAGCCCGGTGATCAGCAGAAGTAGCCTACAATACTGCATTCTAAGCACTGTGAACCACAGCTCTTGCTAAGTTCTACCTTGCACCCCAACTTCTGAGCAACGCATTGTTCTTTCTTCATTACAATGGCCATTTTCAACAAATCCAGTCCCTTCCTTAAATTTTGTCTTAAGAAAGGAGGTATAGGTTACAAGTTTTGCCTTGTCACATCAATCCAATGCATTTTTCTAGAACTTCCATGTCTTTGAGGAGAAAATTACTCGGTCCGTTCTCCACATTTTTCAGATTTCCATGAGTTAGAGAAGACAGGCAGCAATTCTTCTCCTGCAATTCAATATATTTTGCCAGCTTTGGAGTTTTAAAATGTTATGTGTATTGATTTATTTAAGATCCTTGTATGCTGCTTTCCTTAAGCTTGAAGTCGTTTACATGAGAATGGAACAATATTTAAAATCACATAAAATATAGAAAACTCGATAATGGTGATCTATAGTCAACAAGCTCAGTTTTTAAAACAAACATTCAAAAGCATAACAAATGCTGCTGACAACAGTCTGGCTGGTGGAACAAAAAATCTGGAAAAGTTGCCGGAGAGCAAAAGGGAAGAATTTCTGGGCCAGCTGACCTCACACCTTGGCCTACTATGCATGCAAAGTTCTCTCTTGGTTTGTCATCCGTGGAACCGACTCTGCTCTCTTTTCTTATTTTTCTTGGCCAAGTTTCTTCTAGCATAAGGCTCTCTAAACTTGGTAACCATTTTCCTTCCTTCAGTGGTGGAAGTCAAATTTTTTTACTACTGGTTCTGTGGGCGTGGCTTGATGGGCATGGCAAGGGAAGGATACTGCAAAATCTCCATTCCCATCCCACTCCAGGGAAAGGATACTGCAAAATCCCCATTCCCTCCCCACTCCAGGGGATGGATACTGCAAAATCTCCATTCCCTCCCCACTCCAGGGAAAGGATACTGCAAAATCCCCATTCTCTCCCCACTCCTGGGTGAAGGATACTGCAAAATCCCCATTCCCTCTCCACTCCTGGGGGAAGGATATTGCAAAATCTCCATTCCTACCCCACTCTGGGGCTAGCCAGAGATGCTATCTGCTGGTTCTCTGAACTACTCAAAATTTCCGCTACCGGTTTCACAGAACTTGTCAAAATGTGCTGAATTTCACCCCTGCCTTCTTTCCTGTTCAGAAGAAAACCCTTAGTTTCATCTGCTAACCTCACCGGCTTCAGCAAACTGAAATAATCTTGATTAGCTTTGTCTCCTTTGCTTTGATAAAGCAAAGGAGAGGTTTTTATAACAAAGTTTAATGAAATAAACCGAAGTTGAGATGAACTAATAGAATGAATTTAGGCTTCATTAGGCAATCAAAAGCTAAGGGAATTAAAACAAGTGAGAAGGCTCCTTTTTCCCCACTTATCAAAACAAATGCCTGCAATTCTTCTTCTTCTTCTTTTTTTTTTGCAAAGTGTTGACTTTCAGTTTGAGTGCCATTGTCCTGTTCACTTTTAGAGATCTATTGAACTGAATAGTGGCAATGTAATCCCTAACAGACAGTCAATTGATGATACTGGATTCTGGAATGGGACTCAAAGCACTCTGGTGCAATAATACTGTGTTTCCCCGAAAATAAGACCCTGTCGTGTATATATATATACACATATATATATGTGTTATATACATATATATATATACACATATATATATGTATATATAAACACATATATATATGTGTTTTTCTTCTAGCCAATACATATATATATATTGAACCCTGAAATAAGCGCTTGGCCTTATTGCCATGCGCTCAAAAACCCGATTGGGCTTATTATCAGGGGATGCCCGATCCAGAAAGGGACGTAAACTGGAGACAGCTCCCAGTAACTCCCATCCAGGCACAGGCTGAACGTCCTTGACTCCCAGAGAAAAGAATGTTGTTATGGCTACATATCTTCACCACTCCTTGCAAATCCCCCCTCCCATTTTCCCAGGGCATTAAATGTTGGCGGCCCTGAAGCTCCCAAAAAAAAAAAAAAAAAAAGATGGCCTCCAGGGCTGACATCAGATTTATCTTATCTGATTATTGTCTTTCACAGGTTTAACAGATTAACAGAGTTGGAAGGGACCTTGCAGGTCATCTAGTCCAACCCCTTGCCCAAGTAGGAGACCCTACATCTGCCTCTACCTACGATCGAGCTCACAACCTCCTGGTTGTAAGGCAAGAGCTCCATCTCTAGGCCACCGCAGATGTGAGCTCTATTATTCCTCCTTGTCATTATGACATCACAAGGCTTTCTCGATTTTAAGTTAAAGACACGTCTGTTGTTGTGGGAAGGGAATTGTTAATTACCACTAAAGATTAAATTAGGTAAACAACAACTTGCTCGAAATTTCAGATATCAATCAACCCTGTCTCTATTTCAGTCCACAACCAGCATGCAAACAGGAAGAAGAACAAAGCAAAACTAACAGGATCGAACAGCAGCACCACACAGGAAGCATCAATTTTGATTACTTTCCACGTAGGGCTACAGACAGCATTCTATCGACAACACCGACCTAAAATTGAGCTAAGACTAACGGAAAAACCGTTATTCTCAAATCATGATACTGTGGGAAGCCTCTCCCCCCCCCCTGCTCCTAGAAGAATGATATATTTTGGGAAATATTAAAAAGGCAGAATACTGAGGAGGCCGGCTTTTAGAAATGCAGATTTGGTAATCCATTCAGAAAGACTGGGTCAGGCAGAAACTCCAGATAAGCAATTAGGCAAGCCAGAAAGGGTTGAGAGGATTAGCTCAGACAAGCACCTAAGATTTGCATTTTCCCTTTTGCCAGCCATGACAGCATAGGCATCTGACAACAGCCAATAGAATATTAAAGGACATGTTTAGGAATAGGAAGCTCAAATACAAAGCCCAAAGAAAGTATAAAAACCCACCCACTTTCAACACCACTTTTGTCAGCTGCACCACAACAGCAAACCCTGGTGATTCTGCTTCATCAATAAACCTTTCTTTCCAATCATCCTCCATGTTGAGCCGCTACCGGCTCAGCCGAACCGGGCTGAACCGGGAGGAACCTACCACTGGAAGAGATGCTGAGAGTGCCTGGGTTTTATGCCCTCTCTGGGCTTTTGAATTTGAGCATGTACTCTGATTGGTTGTCAGACTCCCATGGGGCCATGCAGGGGTAACTTTGTAGGTTGTCTGTGTCCCAGGCTTGGTTGAGCCTTGCTGGGTGATGATGTAATGAAGGGGCTTTGGGCAATTCTTATTATGGCTCTGCTTGAAGGAGGTAGATCTTTGTTATGTAGAATAAACTGGTCTGGGCCTTAATGGCCCATCGACAAAGGTGGGGGGCTGAGTTTGTGTCTCCCTTTTAGGGGAAATATTCTGCCTTTTTAACATTTCCTAAAATATTACATTTTCTAGGAGTGGGGTGGGTTTTAACTTCCGACACAACAATACTTTGGTAAAGTCATTTTTCTTCCATCAAGCTTCACCTTGCTAAGGAACTCATGGCTGGATGTAAAATATCTTTCACTGGCCGTGAACCAGTGGTGGGTTCCTTCCGGTTCAGCCCGGTTCGGCCGAGTGGCAGTGATGATATGATGTCACCAAACTGGTTCTCTTTGTTCGGGAGCTGGGCCCTCCCGCCCCCCCCCGTCCCCAGTTATTCTTACCTTTTATTTGGCCCCAACCCCAATCTATTCGCTGCCTCCCGAGTCCCAGCTGATCGGCTAGAAGGAAAAAAAACTGTTTAAACTCTTGCCGCGGGGCTTCAAAGGGCCGCCCTACAGCTGATCAGTGTTAAAAGGCAGTGTGGTGGTAGACCAGTGCACTCGAAAAACAAATGAGTAGACCGGTTCCTCCAAAAACAAATGAGTAGACCGGTGCCTCCAAAAACAAATGAGTAGACCGGTGCCTCCAAAAACAAATGAGTAGACCCGGTGCCTCCAAAAACAAATGAGTAGACCGGTGCCTCCAAAAATAAATGGGTAGACTGGTGCCTCCAAAAAACAAATGAGTAGACCGGTGCCTCCAAAAACAAATGAGTAGACCGGTGCCTCCAAAAACAAATGGGTAGACCAGAACACTCCAAGAACAAATGAGTAGATCGGTACAGCTCTGCAAGCAGTTAAAAGCCTGGTAGACCAGTACCTCTGCTAAATCCTAAAGAATTGTCACATGACCATCAAACCACGCCCACAAAATAAGCCAAGCCCACAGAACCGGTAGTAAAAGATTTTAGAACCCACCCCTGCCGTGAACGCACTGTATGTTTACCCAAAAGCTTCTCAAAGTTTTGTTCCCTGTTTTCCTACGTTTAGGAAATGCCCTTTCTGACTTTTCAACTTGAGCAAAAAAAAAAAAAACATCCAACAACCGAGCTAACTCTTTAAGTAAGGCTTTGGTCTTTTAAATTGACTTTTCTTCCCTAAGCCCTCCAGGATTTTTGGAGGCTCACCAGTCTTCAATAGAGCTTTTATGAGCCTTTAGTGGTTTAAGACAAAACTAAATTTGCCCTAATCTCTCTTAAAACTCACAAGGCCTTTTCTGCCCACCACATTTGTTCCCTCCAGATTTCTTATTTTGCAGCTAGACTTGCGCCTGCCTTTTCGTACCTAAAATCCACTTTTTTTAAAAAAATAAATAAATAACAACAACCCCAATCTTTGGTGTTGATGCGGTGGGGGCAAAATAAGGAGGGGGGGGAGAGATTATTGTTTTGTGCCATTCAAGTGCCCTTTCCTACAAAAAATCAATAGGCTGGTTTATTGAATGTGCAAACATAGCTGGGAAACTTTTCCTGGATTGGAACACACTTGAAACCGAAAGTTAAAAGAAGGATGGATGCTTGGGAGAATTTCCTACATGGAGAAACATCGTTTGTTTGATGTTCCGAAGTATATCTCGTGCTCCTCTCCACGTGCCTTCAGAAAATGTTCTCATTTTGCCTTACTTTCAGAATGAATAGAATAGAACAACAGAGTTGGAAGGGACCTTGGAAGTCTTCTAGTCCAACCCCCTGCTTAGGCAGGAAACCCTACACCACTTCAGACAAATGGTTATCCATCATCTTCGTAAAAACTTACAGTGTTGGAGCATCCACAACATCTGGAGGCAAGTTGTTCCACTGATTAATTGTTCTAACTGAGGAAATTTCTCCTTAGTTCTAGGTTGCTTCTCTCCTTGATGAGTTTCCATCAGTTGCTTCTTGTCCTACCCTCAGGTGTTTGGAGAATAGCTTGACTCCCTCTTCTTTTTGGCAGCCCCTGAGATATTGGAACACTGCTATCATGTCACCCCTAGTCCTTCTTTTCATTAAACTAGACATACACCAGTTCCAGAAACCGTTCTTTTAGCCTCCAGTCCCCTAATCATCTTTGTTGCTCTTCTCTGCACTCTTTCTAGAGTCTCCAACTCTTTTTTACATCATGGCGACCAAAACTGGATGCTGTATTCCAAGTGTGGCCTTACCAAGGCCTTATAAAGTGGCATTAACACTTCACATGATCTTAATTCTTGAAAATTGACTGGGTGACTTTGGGTCCGTCACTGTCTCTCAACCCAACGAACCTCACAGGGGTTGTTATTGTGGGGAAAATAGGAGGAAGGAGTATTAGGTATGTTCTCAGCCTTGAGTTATTTATGAACAGAATAAAGGTGGGGTATAAAACAAATACATCAATAAAATAAACAGTAGTGGAAGACAGCTGTTACCCAACATTCTTCTTACCAGCCTAGATTTTTCCTTGCTGGGAGATGTTTGATGATGAACATCCTTCCAGATATGTATACCAGAGGTGGTATACAGCTGGTTCTCACTGGTTCGCGCGAACCATTGGCAGAAATTTGGCCAAGGTCGCCGAACTGGTAGCGATGGCCAGCTGAACCGAACCCCTGGTCACCGCTCACTCACCCCGCCCACCATGTTCATCGCCGCCATGTTCTTTGTGCACGCGCATCCCATTGCCTTGCAAGTCCAATGGGATGCGGATGCGCGTTCGCGAAGAACATGGCGGCAATGGCAGCAGCTTTTTCTGTGACCTCTGGTACTTTTCAGCAGCCTGCGGCTAGCCATCGCCTCTTTTGAGAGCGACGCCTGGCTGGTGGCTGCCAAAAACTCTGGTCAGCTTGCCTTCCGGACTCTGGACCAGCCGCTGTGGAAGGTAAGCAGCCTGAACAAAGAGACAGTGGTGGGGGAGGAAGTGGGGATAGGGCCCAGGCTGCTAAAGGGGGGGAAACCGGGGCGACTGGCGAAGGGAGGGTGGGGGTAGATAGGTGGAAATTCCAAATTTTTTCCTACCTTTTCCTGTAGGCGTGGCTAGGTGGAGGGGGTCATGTGACGGAGTGAGCATGGGCGTGAGTGATGTCAAGTTGGCCACACCCACTCAGTCACATGCCCCCAACTAGCCACACCCACCGAACCGGTAGCGGAAACTTTTGAAACCCACCACCGATGTATCCCTTTTTTGCCTCCTGGAAATCCTACCCCGTTTTTCAGCTCCATGCTTGTTTAGAGAAGTGGGATCGGTAACAAATCATTAAAACTCTTCCCCAGAGAGTCCAACCGCAGGCCAATGCCAGCATCTGAAGTTCGGAGCGATGGCTGCTATCAAGTGAGGCTCTACCCGTGGAGAATAAAGCCTATGGAAGTGAAGCTTTTCTGCAGGCAGTTGGGGAGAAAAATCAAAGGATATATATTGGCAGAGCTAGGAATATATTTCCTCTCTTTTTGCTCCTAAGAAAATGAGGATGTAACTGTTAAGTAGAGAACTATAGTTCAGATTCACCGGAGCAGAACATATAAACAAGTCCGATGCCTGAGCAAAGACATTCATGTAGGCGCGGGTCGGGGGGTTCCTGTTTAATGCATGAGGAGTGGGGGGGAGGCTCGGCATAATTCACAATTAAGGCTCAGCCAACAAGCTTTCATGTTTCCCTGTTGCGCTTCCTCAACTTTGTGGTGGCGCGTCAACAGCTCCACCAGCTCTCCTAGGAGGGCCTGTGGGGAAAGGCAGGATTTGTATATTAGTCAGGAGTTTATGAATTATGCAGCCGCTGTTGGGAAACCAAATAGAGCTGGCTGCTGCGACCAACCAGCCAGTTCCAGAAACAGAAAGATGGGAGAGAGAGAGAGAGAGAG
>NW_026844048.1:18339987-18367487 GCF_029531705.1 Pantherophis guttatus | reverse complement strand
ACTATATTTCACTTATACTCTGTACCAGTGATGGCGAAACCTTTTTGCTGTCGCGTGCCAAGCTTCCTCCCTGCGCTCCAACCCCCGGTTTTGCCATGCAACAGCAAAAACGTTACCAGTGGACCCGGTAGGCCCATTTTTCACACTTTCCAGGCTCCAGAATCTTTCTTGGAGCCTGGGGAGGGTGAAAACGGCCTCCCCCACCCACCCGGAGGCCCTCCCAGAAATTGCCGTTTCCCAACTTCCGGTCGGTCCAGAAGGCCTGAAAATCAGCTGGCCAGCACATGCATGTGTGCTGGAGCTGAGGTAGGGCAACACTTGCGTGTCCAGAGATATGGCTACGCTTGCCAGCTGTGGCACGCGTGCCATAGGTTCATCATCATGGCCCTATACATTCTAACTAAATTCAACCCTACTTGATCCAATTTTTTTTCCTATTCTCAATCCATTTATACCAGTTCTCCCACATTATATTTATTTATTTTAATTATTTATTTATTTAGTTATGTCGGCTGGCGACACCCAGGGGGAGGGCCTTCTCTGTGGGAGCCCCAGCCCTGTGGAATGAACTGCCCCCAGAAATACGGAAATATGGAAGATCCCTGACCTCCGGGTATTTCGCTGTGCACTGAAGACTCTGTTGTTCCGCCAGGCCGGGCTATTGACATGATAATTTTAAATTGGGGCATTTTAAATTTCTGGGGTTTTAAATGGAGCCAAATTTATTTAATAATTTTAAATTTTAAATTGATGTTTGTCTTGTGTTTTTAAATAGGCTGTACACCGCCCTGAGTCCTTCGGGAGAAGGGCGGTATAGAAATAATAATAATAATAATAATAATAATAATAATAATAATAATAATAAAAATATAATAATAATAATAATAATAATAATAATAATAATAATAATAATAATATAAAATTTAAAAACAATTAAAAAAAACAATTAAATATAATATATAATATTCCAAATCCATCAATCCTTCAGCTCAAGTGTCATCTTACCCATTTCAGTGCAGTCCAAGACTTTTTTTAATTATTAAGTCTTTTGAGGGTATATTTGTGTTTCTCCAACACTGTGCAAAGGCTAGTCTTGCCACCGTTATTATATGTAGAATAATGTAAGTTGTTTTTTTGTTGTATTTCTCTTTCGTTATCCCTAGAAGAAACAGTTCTGGAGTGTATTCTATTTGGACGCCAGTTAATTCCTGTAACCAATTTTGTATTTTTTTCCAATATTTTTTCGATTCTGGGCATAACCGCCATACCTGAAAGAAGGTTCCCTGCTTTTGTCCACATTTCCAACAATTTGGGGTTAAATTTGGATATATCCAATAGTGAAGGGAGCAATGATAGCTTGGGTAAAAAAAAATGTAGGACATAACATCGAATTAGAGGATTGGGAAACAATTTGGAACAGAAATTATAAAATAACAAAATCAGTAAAATATAAAGAAAATCAATACAAAATGTTTTATCGCTAGTATTTGGCACCTTCAAGATTGGCAAAGATATATCCGAAAAGAGACTTGATTAGTTAGCAACCACCCCTTCCTAGAAGAATGAAATATTTTAGGAAATATTAAAAAGGCGAAATATTATATTTCCCCTAAAGGAAAAAATCTTAAGGGAGACAGAAACCGAGAGCTTCAGCTCCCTGCCCCCCAGCAGATATTTGGTGCCCATTGAGAAGGCCTGTGTCAGCCTATCTACAAAACAAAAAAACCTTCAGCTCCAGGGTGATGGGATTAAGACATGACCCTCCAGGACATTATAGGATTATCTAGCAGTAGGGCTCACTGCATTACAAAATCACCTGGGTTCATTGCATCAGCCCAAGGCTCAACCAAACTTGATTCAGACAAACATGACTCTACATGGGACAGCAACCAATAGAATGCATGCTCTTGCCACAGGAACAGGAAGCTCAAGTTCAAAGTCCAAGAGAGGAAATAAATACCTCTCACTCTCCACTCCATGTGTTCAGATGCACCAGGACCATGTGCTTGGTGGTTCTGCTTTACTTTACCATTTATCATCTTTCCAATCAGCCTCCCATGTTTTCAGTGTCTTTCTCTCCACTTGAAACTGAACCAGATGGATATTTCTTCCAATAATGGAATTGGGAGAAGGTGTAACCTTCCTTGCAAGCTTTATCTGAATACAGCCCCTTTGGCAAGGTGTAATGGAAGCAGCTTTGCTAGATTTTAAGAAATGGGGACCATTCCCCACCCCCCTATTCTGTAGGTTTATCTGGCCTGCCTTGTAACGTAGTTCCCGGTTCTGATTTCAGGTGAAGAGTTTATGAAACAGTGCAGAATCCAGCAATATGCGCTCCACAGCTTTTAATTGATCTCCGAAAATGTGGAGATCTTGGGGTTTGTACGAACGTTGCAAAGACAGAGCTGCTCGTTTAGATGAAAATGATGTTTGTGGGTGGGTTTTATGGAGGCACAATCTGCTTCAGCGTGGCACAGGAAAAAAAGAACAGGAAGTCTGATTGTCTGCCTGATCAAATCAAAGGAGGGTTATTTTGCGAGGTACAAACACATGCACGCTGGGCCAATGGCCTTTTTGCCCCGTGTATAAATAACATATAAATGAAAGAAAATTAAAGGTTAACTAGAAAAAGATGTCCACGGACGAGGGGCAAGAAGCATTCAGTTCTCTTTTCCTTTTTTATGCATTGCATTCATTTGGTGATTATTGAATCAAAGATATGTGCATTTTTATTATTTGATACTCAAGGGAATGGTTGCATTTGCTGGAGTTGTGAGTTGATTGGTGAGTGAGGAGGCTGGGCCGAGTGCAGTCTGGGGAGAAGTGAGAGGGGAGGAGGATGGCATCGGGGGAGGAGAGGGGGCAGGGCCAGGGGAGGGGCCGGGCTGCGGAGTGGAGTCGGAGTAGGGAGGAGAGGGAGAGAGAGGAGGAGGAGAGGAGGAGTATGTGCGTGTGTTCAGAGCTGCAGAAGAGCAAGAGCATTAAAGCAAAAGGGACGACTCGGGAGTAAGGCCAGGAGATGATTGGCCCCTCCCATAAGGCTTAAAAGAGAAAGAAAGGCACTTGGGCCTTTTGCAGGAAAGCAACGTTGCTAACTCTGTTTCCAGTCGGCATCTCTTGTTTGTTTCTGAACTTCGTGTGGCTTTGTCAAGTAAAGCCTTTGTCAGGGTGTCAAAGAAGATAAAGGTTGGTGATTATCCCGAAGGACTTCTCCCGAAGGACTTGTTTTGCAACTAATTGGGACTCAGCTGGGAATGAACGTAATTCTCAGCTGTTACAATAAAATAGGTTTGTTTGGGACTAATTGTGTATTGTAATTACTCAGTAAGCCTAGGTCACAACACTCATTGAGCCTGAGAAAGTTTAAGTCCAGGTAATTATGGAAATGATGGGGGTTATGTCTTGGGAATTCCCATCCCCTGGCATTATTCTAGAAGCATATCTTCTTATCAGTAACAACAAAATTATAATTATTAGCAATAACAACCTCTTGAACACCATCGGCATTGACAAAATCAATTGCATCAGTCAATTGCAAAAGGCAGCTTTACATGAAACAGCTTAAATCCTGTGGCGAGACCTTTAACCCCATCAAACACCCCAACTGGTTATCCCAGGTTCTTGGGAAGGGCTTGATAGTCGGCTGAAAATACAAATCTAGACTAAACATCTGGCTGACTGTGCAACCAACCATAATAATAATGTACCAATAGCCTCACAAATTATCTGCTGTCCTTCCATAATATTCAAACTAAGTAGATAGTAATCTAAACTATTACTATCTCTCATCATCCATCCATCCATCCATCCATCCATCCATCCATTATCTATCTATCTATCTCTATCTATCTATCTATCTATCTATCTATCTATCTATCTATCTATCTATCTATCTATCTATATCTATCTATCTATCTATCTATCTATCTATCTATCTATCTATCTATCTATCTATCTATCCATCGATCCATCCATCCATCCAATCTTTTATCTCCAATCTTCTGTCTTTATCCCTAATTTCCTGTCTGTCTGTCTGTCTGTCTCTCCTGTCTCCAATCTTCTGTCTGTCTTTCTATTTTCTCTCTCTCTCTCATCTATCTGTCTGTCTGTCCATTGTCTGTCTGTCTGTCTGTCTGTCTATCATCTATCTATCTATCTATCTATCTATCTATCTATCTATCTATCTATCTATCTATCTATCTATCTATCTGTCATCGATCCATCCATCCATCCAATCTATCTATCTGTCTTTATCTCTAATCCTGTCTGTCTGTCTGTCTCTCCTGTCCATCCAATCTTCTGTCTGTCTTTCTATTTTCTCTCTCTCATCTATCTCTGTCTGTCTATTGTCTGTCTGTCTGTCTGTCGGTCTATCATCTATCTATCTATCTATCTATCTATCTATCTATCTATCTATCTATCTATCTATCTATCTCTACTCTATCTATCTAATCTATCTATCTATCTCCATCCATCCATCCAATCTCTATCTCCAATCTTCTGTCTTTATCCCCAGTTTCTATCTGTCTGTTGATCTCTCAATCTCTCTCTCTCTCTCTCTCTCTCTCTCTCTCTCTCTCTCTCTCTCTCTCTCTCTCATCCCTCTCTCATCTCTCTCTCTCTCTCATCGTCTATCCTATATCCATCCTTCCTTCATCACTGAACCCATGGAAGATATATTTTATACATAAATATGAACACCTCGCCCAAGTGCAAAGCCAAATCATCATAAGAAGAATTTGGGGATGTTCGTGGCTATCCTTTTACCACATTGTCAGTTTCCCATTTTCAATCTTGGGCTCAGAGAGGAGAGGGCTGCACCAGCTCCTACAGGCTTTTCCTTGGAAAGGCGTCCAACTTTGCAGAGGCATCAGGGAAAGCAAGACGAGAAAATATTGAAGCTCCCTTTCAGCGATAGAGATATTAAGGTAAACAGCATCTCTCCACGTCTTGGAGTTTCCTCCTTCCTGGCGTTTACTTTCTCCCAGTAGAGACAAAGGTTAGCTGAGATCATACAACCAGTCGGATGCCCAGACTCCAACTCCCTGGGGCTAATTACGAAACAACATTAGATAAAAGTCAACATATGTTGTAAAAAGCTCCATGCTTCATCGCCTGACAGTTTGTAACAATGTGCTCTTGTAGCAGCTGTCAGGCAGCAATGCTGGAAAATGAGTAATATGCTGATTTATGGATATCGGCTCTGCCCTTGCGCTCAATTCAGCTACTGCAAGACAATAGCTGCCCCCTTCAGCTTTGGAGGATGGAGGGTGGGATGGGGGTTTCTTGGGGGGGTTTATGTTGTTGGTTTTTAATGCTGGGCACCACCTGGAGTCCCCGTGTATGAGTTGGGCAGTCATAGAAATCTATTTACTATGGATAAATAAATAAGAGAGACAGTTTGAACTGATGGTGAAGGTGTTGGCCTAGAAATCAGGAGACGGTGAATTCTAGTCCTACTTTAGGCATGAAAGCCGGCTGGGTGACTTTGGACCAATCATCAGGAGACTGTGAGTTCTAGTTCCTCTGTAGGCATGAAAACTAGCTGGGTGATTTTGGGCCAATCACTAGGAGACTGTGAGTTCTAGTTCTGCGTTAGGCATAAAAACCAGCTGGGTGACTTTGGGCCAATCACCAGGAGACTGTGAGTTCTAGTTCCATTTAGCCATGAAAACTAGCCAGGTGTCTGTGGATCAATCACCAGGAGACTGTGAGTTCTAGTTCTGCCTTAGGCATGAAAACTAGCTGGGTGATTTTGGGCCAATCACCAGGAGACTGTGAGTTCTAGTTCCGCCTTAGGCATGAAAACTAGCTAGGTGATTTTGGGCCAATCACCAGGAGACTGTGAGTTCTAGTTCCGCCTTAGGCATGAAAACCAGCTGGGTGACTTTGGGTCAATCACCAGGAGACTGTGATTTCTAGTTCCATTTAGCCATGAAAACTATCCAGATGTCTGTGGATCAATCACCAGGAGACTGTGAGTTCTAGTTTCACCTTAGGCATGAAAACTAGCTGGGTGACTTTGAGCCAATTACCAGAATAATATGTGCTTTATTTCTATTTAGCTATGAAAACTAGGTGGGTGACTGTGGATCAATCACCAGGAGACCGTGAGTTCTAGTCCCGCCTTAGTCATGAAAACCAGCTGGGTGATTTTTTTCCCCCTTTCCTTTCGGACCTTAAACATCCTCGCATCATTGCTTCTACTCACACATAAGTGCTTTTGCTAAACTACAAAGACAAGGATTGCAACCAAAATCATCCCAACTGCACTCAAGAGTAAAGCACATACCTTCCACCCCAAAAATTCGAAGAATGGAAAACTACGACTGCCGTCAAGAGAAGGAAATTAGAATATTTAGGACACATCACACGTAACTAGAACAAAAATCAATTGTTTTAATTATAAGGAAAAGAATGGGGGGGAGGGTTTAGCACTGGAAAATGCAGCATATCCTGGCTGGAAAAAAAAATCTTTGGATATGGCAAAAAAGAAGAACATGTCATAAAATTATGGGGACTTTGGACCAAGTAGTTCAATCATTGCTATTTATTTTTATGATTAAATCCTTACATTCTTGCACTGTTGCTGCGAGAGACCCCATCTGTTCTGACCTAGGCTTCCTTAGAAAACAAAAAGCACAATTTTAGTCCCAGCAAACCTCTTTAATTCATACGGCTGTGAACTATTGTCAATCACAGTCCGAAAGGCTTCTCAAACAGTCTTTCAGGGGAGTGTTTACAAACACCCACCTTATCTTCCTTGGAATGCTGCCGGAGAACTAATTGCCAAACGCAGGGCAAGGCCAAACTTAGCACAGAGTCAAAAAGAACTTTCCAAAGCTTTAACCACCCAGTTGAACTAATTGCTTCCTGCAAAAGCTCACTCCTCTTTCATGTCTTATGGGAGGGGCCAATCATCTCCAAGCCTTACTCCCAAGTCGACCCTGTTTTCTTAATTGTTCTTGTCTTCTGGCAGCTCTGCGCATGCACACACTGGGAACAGGCTCACGCTGTTCTTCTGCCTCGCTGATGTCAGACTCTGGAGGCTCCGGAGGCAGCAAAGAACTACCAGATGGCCTTGGCCCCCTCTCTGCTTCCAATGCAGAGCCCTTGTCCCAGCCTTGCCCAGACTCCAGGACTGGCCCACGTTCAGGGGTGGGTTCTACTTACCTTTACTACCAGTTCACAATGGGGCCACGCACGCTCTTCTGCGTATGCGCAGAAGCGTTCTGATGACATCGGGGTCGGTGGGTGGAGCCTCCCGCCGGTTTTACTACCAGTTCTATAGAACCGGTGCGAACCGGGGGCAATCCACCACAGCCCATGTTACTCCTCAACCTCCTCAGTGTCTGAATCTGCTACCAGCTCTGCCGGCCGCTGGCGGGCCATAACACCACCTTCCAAGCTCCCTGTCTCGATGCAGTTGGGAATTTTCATTTATTAGAGCGCAAAGAAGGCTCTGCAACTTGTTCCTTGGAAAAGTTTCCTATTCAGCTCGTTTTGCCTTTTCTTCCAGATTGAAAGAAGACACAGCCCTACCGTTTTTTTTTAACGTGCTATTTTTAAACCAGCCTTCTCTCTGTTGCACAGGCTGCTATAGGTTACTGAACTAAAATTTACCTAACCCATATGCTGCCGAAAAGAAAGAAGAGAAAGCTTAATTGGCATTTGAGGGGGAGGGGGAGTGAATCTAAACTTACTCGCATCCTTTTGCCATTTAGTGCTTCTATTTTTATTTTTAAGCCTCATGTTGTCGGAGAAGCAACTTTTAGCGGAGTCGTTGGTGCAAATGATTTTAACTCAACGGGAAGGGGAAGTCTCTGAGTTGACCTTGGCCGCATGTCCTTCAAAAAGACTTTGACTATGTGTCAGAATGGTCAAACAATTGGCAACTCCAAATCTCAACCAACAAATGCTCTGTCTTACACATTGGCAAAAAAATAAAATAAAAAATCAGAACACAAAATACAAGCTGGGCGGATACGATCTCGTAGACGACCCTCACTCTGTCAAGGGCCTTGGAGTACTCATCTCTAATGATCTAAGCATCAGAGCTCACTGTAACAACATTGCCAAAAAGTCATTAAGAGTTGTAAACCTAATTTTGCGAAGCTTCTTCTCTGGTAATATTGTACTGCTAACTAGGGCATACAAAACCTTTGCTAGACCAGGAAACGCTGTATATCAGATCACTGGAATGTCAGGAACCTGATCTACAGACTGATCTACAGGCCTCACAGAATGGTATTAGATAGAGAAAGAGGTAGAAAATGCACGGTGCTCCAAAGCAAAGGGCCTTATTTAAAATGTCCCTTTTCTCCTCTCCTCTCCTCTCCTCTCCTCTCCTCTCCTCTCCTCTCCTCTCCTCTCCTCTCCTCTCCTCTCCCTCTCTTCTCCTCTCCTCTCCCGCAGCCTCTCTTCTCTTCTCTTCTCTTCTCTCTTCTCTTCTCTTCTCTTCTCTTCTCTTCTCTTCTCTTCTCTTCTCTTTCTTCCCTTCCCTTCCCTTCCTTCTCTCTCTCTCTCCTCTCTTCTCTCTCTCCTCTCCTCTCTCCTCTCCTCTCCTCCTCTCCTCTCTCTCCCAGCCTCTCTTCTCTTCTCTTCTCTTCTCTTCTCTTCTCTTCTCTTCTCTTCTCTTCTCTTCTCTTCTCTTCTCTCTCTTCCTTCCCTTCCCTTCCCTTCCCTTCTCTCCTTCCTCTTCCTCTCCTCTCTCTCTTTCCTCTCCTCTCCTCTCCTTCCTCCTCTCCTCTTCTCTTCTCTCTCTAGCCTCTCTCTTCTTCTCTTCTCTTCTCTCTTCTCTTCTCTTCTCTTCTCTTCTCTTCTCTTCTCCCTTCTTCCCTCTTCCTCCCTCCCTCCTTCTCTTCTCTTCTCTCTCTCCACTCTCCTCTCTCTCCTCTCCTCTCCGCAGCTCTCTTCTCTTCTCTTCTCTTCTCTTCTCTTCTCTTCTCTTCTCTTTCTTCTCTCTTTCTTCTTCTCTTCTTCTTCTCTCTCCTCTCTCTCTCTCCTCTCCTCCTCTCCTCTCCTCTCCTCTCCTCTCTCTTCTCCTCCTCTCCCGCAGCCTCTCTTCTCTTCTCTTTCTTTCTTCTCTTCTCTTCTCTTCTCTTCTCTTCTCTTCTCTTCTTTCTTCTTCTCTTCTTCCCTTCCCTTCTTATCTCTCTCCTCTCCTCTCCTCTCTCTCCTCTCTTCCTCTCTCTCTTCCTCTCCCTCTCTTCTCCTCTCCTCTCAGCCTCTCTTCTCTTCCCTTCCCTTCTTCTCTCTCTCTCTCCTCCTCTTCTCTTCTCTCCTCTCCTCTCCTCTCCTCCTCTCCTCTCCTCCTCTCTCTTTCATCTTTTGGAATAAAACTAGACACTGCAGGGCTGGCCAGGTTGATGCTCCTGAAGGCCAAAAAGAAAATGAACAGAGTCAGGGCAGGTTCCAAATCCCATTGCTACCGGTTTGCTTGTGGGCGCATGCGCGGCACTTCTGCGCATGTGCAGAAGCGTCGGGGTGGGTGGGCAGAGCCTCCCGCCACCACTACCGGTTTGCCCGATCCGGTGCGAACCAGTAGCAACCCACCACTGAACAGAGTACAAGCCACAAAGATGCTGCAACACAGTTAAAAGTTTGGAGGACAACTGAATAGTCACAGCAGATTAACTGAATTTACCAAACCAAAATCCAAAGCGGTGGAAAGGAAGACTGTGCATTTGACAGTCGAATGGATAAAAGTCTGCGGTGTTCCCAAACTTGCTTTAAGGGGCACAATAAACCAAAGACATTCTCAAATCCAGGTGAGCTTCATGGAAGAGCATTTGAAAATGGCAACTGAGCAAGCCCAACAATTCACAATGAACTTCTCCACTGCGTGCTTATTGTTGCAACAGATGCCATTAAGGAACAGATAACCAAAATAGAATTTATAGCCTTGGGAATGTTGTCACTGGAAAAACAAATGATACAGCACATGAATGATTTCAATAAAAAGAAAGTAGAATTGTGCCCATTAGAAGAATGCTGGGCAACCTATCTTTATAAATGAAGATTGAGTTGCTGGGAGGTTTAGGAGCAGCAATAAGGGGAAGTTGGAGGCTGAAGCAGAACTCACAACTTCAAACTTTTTATTTCTTTTAATGACCCTGTAATCCTTTGCATGGAGGGGGGTTGGGATGACTAAATGGAGCTGAGGGTTTACTGGCCGGATGCCCTTTCTGACACCTACGCAGGGTTCACAGCAGATATTTTCTCTTCGCACCCAGAGAGAGAAATATCTGTCGCTACCTAGGATTGTGTTGTGATCTAGGCTCACTTAGTCATTACAAGACACAATTTAGCCTTAAACAAACCTATTTTATTATTACTTCATTCCCAGCTTAGTCCAAATTAATTCCAAAACAAGTCCTTCAGAAAAAGTCCTTTGGCTTATCACAAACCTTTATCTTCTTTGGCACCGTGCCAAAGGTCTTTTTTGGCACCGTGCCAAAGGCCTTTTTTTGGCAAAGCCCCATGAAGTTCAGAAACAAGAGATGCTGACTGGAAAACAGATTTAGCAATGTTGCTTTTCTACAAAGAGCCCAAGAGCCTTTGCTGCTCTTTTAAGCCTTATGGGAGGGGCCAAACATCTCCTGGCCTTACTCCCAAGTTGTCCTTTTTGCTTTAGCTGCTCCTGCCTTCTGACAGCTCTTCTCATACGTGCACTAGGAACAAGCTCCTCCTGTTCCTCTGCCTCTCTGCTGTCTGACTCTGGAGGCTCCGGAGTCCGCGCATAACTCCCAGATGGCCCTGGCCCCATCTCTATCTCCAATGCAGACCCTCATCTCGGCCTTCCCCAGACTCCAGGACTGGCCCATGGTCCTCCCCAGCCTCCTCACTGTCTGACTCCACTGCTAGCTCCGCGGGCTGCTGGCAGGCCACAACAGATTAAACTCACAGCCTCCTGATTGTAAGTCAAGTGCTTTACCTCTAGGCTACCACACCACTCACTCACATCTTCAAAATATGACCTGAGAAAAGCAAAATGGCGTATTATGATGCATCTACATTTGTGGAGTCTCAAAGGTGGACTTTCTTGTTTTGTTTTTTTTCTTTGAAAATATTTCACTTCTCATTCAAGAAGCGTCTTCCACTGCAACTGACTGGAGGAAAATGGAAATATTTATATTCTTTGCAGTTACCTAGTTGGTTAGCTACCTGAGAGTCATTGCGGCCACCTTGGGGTTTATATGTACCCTCAGGGTCACCTGAATCAGAGTGCAAATGGGTGTGGAGCCTTCCTGGAACCGCTAAAAGGATTGTGCTCTGGACAGGAGACAGGTGATAGCGCATCCCTTCCCTTCCCTTCTGTTGAGGGAGGGCTGCTCAATTTTAACATAGATGGCCTCTTCGGCCTCTCTTTCAGACCAGTGGTCCTCTTTGTCAAGAATGTGGACCTTGCTGTCTTCAGAAGAGAGACCTTCAACTTTCTAATGCAAATGGAATAGACATTTACAGTAGTGGCCAAAATTGTGGAAACCTTTTGGGAAAAGTGTATTTTTGAGGTTTGATGGCTAATAACACCACTTTCTTTTTTGGAGTTTCAAGATAATCCTATTCCACTGCTGGAATGGTCTGGGAATAGCCCAGACCTTCTTAATCCAATTGAAAATCTACGGAGCCGACCAGAGGTGAAATCCAATTTTTTTTTACTACCTGGTTCTGTGGGTGTGGCTTGGTGGGCGTGGCAGGGGAAGGATACTGCAAAATCTCTATTCCACTCCACTCCAGGGGAAGGATACTGCAAAATCTCCATTCCCACTCCACTCTGGGGCCAGCCAGAGGTGGCATTTGCCAGTTCTCTGAAGTACTCAAAAATTTCCGCTACTGGTTCTTTGGACTACTCAAAATTTCCGCTACCGGTTCTGCTGGATTTCACCCCTGAAGTCAACTAAAGCAACTTGCTAGTCAGAAGCAATCCAGCAATAAAATCCAGTTAATAGAAGCAATCCTTCAATCTTTGTTTCACATTACAACAGCTGCAGAACTCAAAGACTTGGTTCACTCCATGGGAAGACATTGTAAGGCCGTAGTTCATGCTGAAGGTTACCCAACTATTAACTGACATGGGGATCATTTTTGTATATCTTGATTTTTCTACATGTTTCACTTTTGTTCTTTATACTGCAACTGCTATTCTAATAGCAAACCCTTCATAAAAGTTATTGCATTACGTTCTTGATTAAATTATCTTTCCATTGATATATAATTTTATGGTACTACTCCCCCCAAAGTGGTGTTATCAGCTAGTTTTAGAAAACACACTTTTCCCAAAAGGTTTCCACAATTTTGGCCACTACTGTATGTAGAGTGTGTCTTTGAGAAATATGGGAACCAGGGTTTAATATTGAAAATAGTATCCATATTGCATTTCGGGACATTAGAAGCAGTGGTGGGATTCAGCCAGTTTGCACCACTTCGGGAGAACGGTTGTTAACTTTCTGAGCAGTTTGGTGAATTGGTTGTTGGTAGAAGTCATTAGGGCAGAGAACCGGTTGTTAAATTATTTGAATCCCACCACTGATTAGAAGTCCTTTGTAATTCCAATTTCACACCATGAGGAACATACTCTAAAAATAGGTGAATTGGGGCAGTGGGCTCAAGTGATAAGAGTCGGAGGTGTCCTACATTCAGGCGGATATTACACTATTAGCGGCTGAATCTTTAAGAGCTTCTCATTATCCAAAAGTGTGTGAACTGCCACAGAAAGCATCAGTGTTAAAGTGGAAAAAAAAACATCTAGATTGGCCCCACTAACTTTAAATTTTAGCAGCCAACACTGCTCTTAAAAATGGGTTATACAGCAATTCAAGGAGAGGTGGGAAAAGCCTCCCATGCTTTAGGAGATGGCACATTTTTATAACCTTGCAATAAGGTCAAGCATTTACCTGTATTTTAGACCCTTCCTCCATGCCACAGTTTTCCTTCCAAAGGGGATCTCTGTTGCACCCAAGAATAGCAAGATTTTTTTCACCAAAAGACAAAGGGAAGAGCCTTGACAGTACAGTGGTTTAGTGCACCCTGTTCTTAACACAGCTGCCTGCAATTTCTGCTGGTTCAAATCTCTCCAAGGCTCAAGGTTGACTCAGCCTTCCATCCTTTCTAAGGTAGGTGAAATGAGGACCCAGTTTGTGGGGGCAATAAGCTGACTTTGTATAAATATACAAAAAGTATGAAGGCTATTGCTTAACGCACTGTAAGCCGCCCTGAGTCTCTGGAGAAGGGCGGCATATAAATCAAATTAAAAAAAAAAAAAAAAGGGAAGAAGGCCATTTGGTCAAGGAAAAGAATAAAATAAAATAAAGGAATTCCTGGATAATGGTGGACATTTAAGCACACGGAGCTGATCTTCACAATATTTGAGTTAAAGTTGACCATTGGGAATTGAGTCACTTATATGACCTTCGTGTTGCAACAATGGTAGAGTCGGTCATTAACTTATTTATTTATTTATTTATTTATTTATTCATTCATTCATTCATTCATTCATTCATTCATTCATTCATTCATTCATTCATTTATTAATGAGATTTATATGCCGCCCTATCTCCAGCCGGACTCAGGGCGGCTCACAACTGTTAAGAAACATCTAATAAAAAATAAAAAATAAAATCCAAATCTCATAATTTAACCTTTAAAAGTACAAATAAGACTAACAAGTTAAAATTAAATTAGAATTAAAACCCATCACTTGCTCCCTTACATAAGGCCGTGCTTTAATTATGAATAAGCTACGGTTGGCTCGGTTTCTACAACACACTGAGATATAAACTATGGTTTACAACCAGGGTGCGCTATGTTCAGCCTAAAAAAATACAATTAAATTATATATTTTCTTACAAACATTTTAACACGTATTAAAATAATCACTTCAAAACTTTACTTAAAATTCAAAACATCAAATAGATTATAATAATATGTAAAATATTAAATTACATTTTACTTTGCTGTCGTGTTTAAGGAATAATTCTTTAATTTCAGTACAACGTTGAGAAATATTAAAAATTATACAAAGTTCACTTCGAACTGATGGTACAAGCAGTCGGTTACATTCGTCAGTCCACAAATTTCCCATGACGCTGAAAATTCGTTCAACGTTTGCATTTGATACCGGAATTGATGCACAATACTGGAACAGTTTCAGTAAACTCGGAGCTGGCTCTTTCTTGAAAAAGTACGTCCACTTATCAAAGGATGAATCGCCCTGCAGATGAACATAAACTTCTTCTAAGGCAGAAATTTCATCGAAGAGAGTGTTGGGTGGAAGTTCTTCTCGCCATGGTGATAATAACCAGATGTTCGTCATTTCTTCTAAAGTTGGAGGATTATTGCGATCAATTAGATTGAAACAACTTAGCGTCTCATATACTGAATCGGTGAAATTATACCACTTTTCTAGGTATGCAATGGCTCTTTGATACACATTGATGGCTTCTTTCTTGAACTTTTGCACAGCATTCTCAGGCAAATGGTTTTTACGTAAGACAAATAAAACTTTCATTCCAAAAAACTGCTCTTTGTATATATTTTTTTTTTGCAAAGAATCATGCAGCTTACACATGATAATGTGAAGATCACATGCAAGAATTTTCTTGCTTTCCAGCTTCAGTAGGGTGTCTTGACATGAAGAAGTGTGTGAAATATAAATACAATTCTGAAATTGTTGGTTCATCGTCCTTTGCGAGTTCATTTTCCTGATCCGAAATAAGGTTCCAGATAACCTTATGGCACTCATCAGATCCAAGAGAAATAAAATACGATTTTAGAGGTATCCAGTTTAAAAGAAGTCTTTCAACCGCTTTAAACAAACTTAACCAACATGTTGGAACATGGCACAAAACTTCATGGAATTCTGCCTCGCAAAACTCAAAAAATGATTTCAATTCTTCTCGTTTCTTCGCAGAATTCGAAAATTCGGCAAAAACCTTCAGCACTACATTTTCGATATCAAAAGATAACTGCTTTAATGCATTTTTTTGCGCTGTTGTGTAAAATGTGATTATTGCAATGAGCATTCGATCTTGGTCTCATTCTAACTTATGAAAAAAAAGACAAAACGCGATTCTCCTATCCTTATTCTCTTAGACTGTACAGCTTTAGATTACGTACCATTTCATCATAAAGCTTTTGAATAAAAAAAATGTCCACTATTTTGTGAAAAAAAATGGTGAACATAATGTGAAAAAAGTGGACTGTCCGCTCAAATAGTGGACACCTGGCAACACTATCTGCCGCGCATGCCCGAGGGGGGGGCACATGCAGGGGACACACACATAAATTTGCAGGGGGGGTGCATGTGCAGGGGGGGTGCAGGTTGGTGCAGGACGCTTTCCAGGCCCAAAATGGGGTGCGGGGGGGTCGCATAGTGCCCCCAGGCCTCGTTTTGGCCTCCAGGTTGGTGCAGGAGGCTTTGTAGGCCCAAAACAGGCACCGGGGGGCGGGGGCGGGGGGGGTGCATTCGCAGGGCAGTGCAGGTTGTGCAGGAGGCATTCCAGGCCCTGGACTGTCCTCCTTTTCTTAGTAAACGAATATAATAATCTTTCCGTATACATATTCATTATTTGCTAACTTGCTTCCATAAATTCAGTTAACTTGGTGTCTTTGTCAGATTTTCCTTTTAAGGTTAAGAGTCTATGTAAATATTTTTTTAAAAAATTGCTAGAAAAAATAACACAGATACCAATAAAGGGAGAACCAGAAACATTCTTGCTAGGGATTTTTAGAGAAAACTACACAAAAGAAACAAAATATTTAATAATACACATACTAACAGCAGCCCGCATAATCTATGCGCAAAATTGGAAAAAGGAAAATCCACCAACAGAAGAAGAGTTAATTTAAAAAAAAAAATAGAATGCGCAGAGATGGACAAACTGACTAAAGAACTCAAGGAGAAGGAGGACACAGAATACTATAAAATTTGGCATAGATGGTATGAGTGGTTGGAGGACAGGAAAATGGAGAAAGAGGAATAAAGGTGAGAGAAAGATATGTCTAAATCAAGGGGGGGAAATTGGTATATTACAATATAAATGACTGGAATGTAAAGATCAAGTAAAATGTAGATGAAATTGAGAATATAGATAGTAATATGGAATAAGATAAAGTTAAAATATGTATAAATAGTAAATACTAAGAAAGGATCACTATGAAAAAGCTTTAAAAAAGAGTTTATGGATATAAATGTTGTATGTTTGAGTTTTGTTTTAATGTGTTTCCAATAAAATTTTTAAAAAAAGTCTATGTAAATATTTAATCACATTGGTTTATTGTGTTCTATTGTATTATTTTCTAAACATCTCTTCTCAATCCCCCAACTCAGAATGTTCTATTCCCGTCTACGTTCTTTTCCTTTTCAAGCTCCATGGCTGTTTTTCCACTTGTAAAGATTTTCTATTAGTTTACAGGGAATTTTGACTGAAAATAGCTTTTAAGTCTGAAGACGAGACTTTTAGGGTTTAGCACTTTCTGATCATGGTAGCTGTCAGGATTTGGTGTCGTCTCAAATAAACTGCATTTCAAACAAATAGTCCTTGATCAAAATCTTTCATTTATTAGGCACAACAATCGAAACTCCGACTCAGTTGCAGCCAACACTGACTTCCTGGTCCAAGCCCTCCCTTTCCTTTCCCCACTGCTCTGCTTCTCATTGGCCATCTTCCAAGTCACTCTGCAGTTATCTACTACTTCAGCTCAAAGGAATTTCCCCCCTCCCAACCCATCTCCTAGGGGATAGTATCTCCAGGGAAAATAAGTAGGTGAAAAGTCAAACGTCCTCTTGCCAGATGCCCCCACCTTCTCCTTCTTATGTCAGCACTGGAGTGAATGCAGCTTGGAGTGCTGACACTAGCATTAAGTGGCCAAACTGTAGGGAATTTGAATCTGATACAGGATTTTGGTATGACTCTCTTCATTTGCTATCTAACTTTGGTAGCCCTCATTGGCTCTTTTATTCCAAACCAAAGGCATTTGCACTACCTCTCTTTCTAAATGTGTGTAGGAAGTTAGCACACCCACTCCTCTCCTAGGAAAATGAGATATTTTAGGAAATATTAAAAGGTGCAGAATATTTTCCCTAAAAGGGAGGCAGAAACTCAGCCCCCCCATCTTTGTCAATGGGCCATTAAGGCTTGAGCCAGTCCTTTATACATAACAAAGATCTACCTTCTTCAGGCAGAGACATAGTAGGAATTGCCCAAAGCCCTTTCATTACATCATCACCCAGCAAGGCTCAACCAAGCCTGGGACACAGACAACCTACAAAGTTACCCCTGCATGGCGCCATGGAAGCCTGACAACCAATCAGAACATGAGTTCAAATTCAAAAGCCCAGAGAGGGCATATAACCAAGGCACTCTCAGCATCTCTCCTCTTTTTTTGCCCAGGACTTCAAACCATGTGGTCCTGTCCACCATTAAAAACCATCTTTCCTTTTTTAAAAAAACAACAACAATATTTTTTAATTATTTTTTTCTTTAAAAACAAAAGAAAAATTTCCATTTTACAAAAGTTCCGTATCGGTATATATCCACAGTTTATGTTCCCCCCCCCCTACATATTCACATACTTATTTTTGTGGTTCCCTTATTTCTTATATATTATAAATACTATTCCTTACTTATTATACAAACTATTATATCCATATGTTACTTTACACATATTATATATTTAATTTCATTTTATTAATGCTTCCTGATTTCTAGATCATCTCTATTATATATTTTCTTTTTTGTTATTCCTGTCGTCTAACCATTTGTTAAAAACTGTTGTGACCCAAGCCCAAGTAATTAGTAGAAAAATCAGTCCGTGAAAACACAAACAAACTTTATTCGAAAAGTTGAGAATTACTTCATTCCCAGCGTCGTTCAACTAAATTAAAGCAAATTCCTCCCAACACAAATTCCTCAGTCCTATCGCAAACCTTGGTCCAATTAGGCAAACTGCCAAAGGCCTTTCTTGGCAAACGTTCAGAAGTCACAGATACAAAAATAAATACAAGACGTAGACAAAGAAGAAGACGAAGCTACCAATGTTGTTTTCCGGCAAAGCCCAAACGTCGTTGCTGGTCTGTTTTAAGCCTTATGGGAGGGGCCAATCATCTCTTGGCCCTACTCCTGAGTTGTCCTCTTTGCTTGAGATGCTCTTGCCTTCTGGCAGTTCTTCTTATGCGTGCATTAAGAACAGGCTCCTCCTGTTCCTCTGCCTCACTCCTATCAGTCTCTGGAGGCTCTGGAGTCCATACATCACTCCCCGATGGCCCTGGCCCCATCTCTGCCTCTGACGCAGAGCCCTCATCTGGTCCTTCCCCAGCCTCCAGGACTGGCCCCTGTTCTTCCTCAGCCTCATCGCTGTCCGACTCCGCTGCCAGCTCTGCAGGCTGCTGGCGGACCACAACAAAAACCATCTTTCCAATCATGTTTCCAGTGTTTTTCTCCCCACTTGAAACTGAACCCAGATGGACATTTCTTCCAACACAAGTGCTCCCTTGCTTGAAAGACCCTCTGTAAGTATGCAAGTGGATGCAGCTAAACAGCCCTCCTGCCTGCTGCTTTGATTGTTGGTTTTGGCAGACTGTCTACTGCAGTTATAATTCAGTTGCCTAACAATATGCCACCTGTTCCCGCAAACGTGGAATTAAAATTAGTCAACAGATAAATATTCTTCCTGGTAAAGCACTCACTCCTGTCGATGGAACCAGGTTAATGGAATTTACAGTTATAAAGTGAGTGTGAGACCTGCAATGAGATGTTCAGACAAAGTGGAGTCTTTATTCATCGCATGGGCTATTAATCTCACCTTCTCTCTGTTCTCTTCTCTTTTCTGCTCTCACAATAATCTGCATGCCGTGGCCTTAATTAGTGTGTGTGCAAGTATAGATTGCTGCAAGATCCTTCCCTAACCTTTATATTTTGTTTGTTTGCCTGCAAACTTCAGGTCTGTTGATAGAACCATCTCATTGTGACTAATGATGTTTCATCAATAATGCTCATACTCCAAAAGATTGAGTTCGCAGAATGAAGAAACCATTCAGAGATAAGACGGCACGATGGCACCATTTCAGGGGTGCTATTCAGCAAGTTCTGGAGAACCGGTAGCGGAAATTTTGAGTAGTTCGGAGAACCGGCAAATACCACCTCTGGCTGGCCCCAGAATGAGGAGGGAATGGGGATTTTGCAGTATCCTTCCCCTGGAGTGGGGTGGGAATGGAGATTTTGCAGTATCCTTCCCCCAGGAGTGGGGAGGGAATGGGGATTTTGCAGTATCCTTCCCCTGGAGTGGGGTGGGAATGGAGATTTTGCAGTATCTTCCCCCAGGAGTGGGGAGGGAATGGGGATTTTGCAGTATCCTTCCCATGGAGTGGGGTGGGAATGGAGATTTTGCAGTATCCTTCCCCTACCATGCCCACCAAGCCACGCCCACCAAATCACAGAAGGTCCACCAAGCCACGCCCACAGAACCGGTAGTATAAAAAAATTGAATTCCACCACTGCCCCATTCCCACAGTCCATTTAACTGGTCAACGACAGGGTAGTGCGTTCTGAGGAGATCCTTAAAATGAGTTAGTGCATCCAGCCATTCAGTTAATTAAACAACTCCATCCAGTCAATCAATAGCAATAGCAAAAGCACTTAGATTTATATACCGCTTAATACTGCTTTACAGGCCTCTCTAAGAGGTTCACAGAGTCAGCATCTTGCCCTCAGTAATCTGGGTCCCCATTTTACCCACCTCGGAAGGATGGAAGGCTGAAGAAGAGCCAGTGAGAATCGAACTGATGGCAGTTGGCAGAACTAGAGTGCAGTACTGCATTTTAACCACTTATACCACCATGGCTGTTGTTGTGGGATCAATCAAGTTTGTGGGAACACCCGAATCCAAGCAATTGACTCATTGGGTCTTGCCAAATGCTTCAAGAAATAAAGGTGGAGAAAGCAATAAGCAAAACATTTGTTGTGAAGATCTAGCACTAGAGACTACATCGAGGATGGTTATTTGCAATGTTAAACTAATTCCATCCAGATAAACACCTTGGGGGAACATCTAAACACTGACTAATTTGGCATACCGAATCTTCCAAGAAACAAAGCTAGAAGAAGAACACTTGCAAAGGGAAGCTAATTTGTGATCAAGACTGACTGACTGGATTAGTAGTGGATTTCACTTACCTTCACTACCGGCTCGGAACTGGGAGCGCACGTGTGCACGCGCTTGCTTTGCTCTCCTGCGCAGAACCTTCTGTGCATGTACAGAGCATCCGTGATGATATCTGGGCGGATGGGCGGAGCCTCCCACTGCTGCCGCTACCAGTTTGCACGAACCGGGATGAACCAGTAGATACCCACCACTGGACTGGATGAAACAGAATTTCCTAACATTGATTAGCTCCAATTTTTTTTTGTCTTTTAGTGACCCCGTAATCCCTTGCATCAGAGTCACCCCTGCCTTAGAGGAATGTAAACTAAATAATCCAGCCAATGAACCTGCCCCCGAATTTAAAACATCCCAGGTGTCTGAGCCCTTCTTCTTCTTCTTTTGTTTTTTTACTTCTACACAGCTTTTTGTGTTGCCCCGACAGTTCATGATATGTACACACTGCACCATGTCATCCATAACCAACAGGGAGAAAGAAAAAAAGCGCCCGGCTGTCGCTGCCACCTTATTTTCCTTTCCAATTTTCTCTTTCAAATGCCCTTCCAAGATTTAAACCGAGGCTCAAGACGGCAGAAATTAAATCACCGCTTCAATTTGCGGCCTCCATTCTTCTAAAAGCCGCTGACAAGAAATCCAAATAGCGTTCCAGCATCAATGTTTCCAATCAAATCTCTGCTCTAATCAATTCATTGTCAATTATGCCCTTCCCCAAAGCTATATTTAAACCTTAATGATCTCTTTATTTCTAGTTATTAAGGCACCGCCAGGGACATTTGCTGTGCAAACACCTTGCAGTTCATTTCTATTTTGTATTTTTTTTTCCCCCTCTGGCCTCTGAGAAGCACAAATGTTGTGTCTGGTGCCCTTTTATTGTTTCTCTCATTACCATATTTTATCAGCCCTCGGCTCTGCAAAAGGCTCCATTGTTTTCCTTTCTCTGACCAGTAGCTAAATGTAGTATTTTTTCTGGGATATTTTACTAAAAAAAAAGAAGGCGACTTCAAATAGAGTAATGAATCATTTAGCTCATCTGTTGCTAAGGCAGGTCAGTTCTTATCAGTGAAGTGTAGCCTGATGGCCGTGTTCCTCTTTTGTTTTGAAGAATTACCATCCTTCTGACATCTGACAATAGCTAAACTTGACAATTGCCTCACATGTGGCGCATGAAACAGGCAAAATGGTTCATAGGCAAAACAAAAGACTTTCCGTTTTTTTAAAAAGACAACCCGCAGTCTATCCCTCTCCAAAATAGAGATGTTCCAAGCTTTGTTTAAGAAAAGCAGATTGCTCGCTGCTGAGGTGCAATAGAAATTTTTTTTTTTGGGGGGGGGAAATCTTTCCCTTCGAAAGGCAGATTTCCCCAAGGAACATGCGAAAGATCTTGTTTGTGTCCTCTGCCTTGCTCATCCTTCCTTACCCTCTGCCAAACTCACAAACTCTAGCTCTGCAGTCCCATCACAAGATTAAGCCCTCCCCATGACTCATTTAAGCATTTCATGGGAACAGGGCCAATTTTTTTTTAATTTTTTTTTTATTTATATGCCTCCCTTCTCCGGAGACTCAGGGCAGCTTACAATGCGTTAAGCAATAGCCTTCATCCTTTTGTATATTTTTATACAAAGTCTGCTTATTGCCTCCACAAACAGGGTCCTCATTTTACCTACCTTAGAAAGGATGGAAGGCTGAGTCAACCTTGAGCCTGGCGAGATTTGAACTCGCAGTAATTGCAGGCAGCTGGAAGCTAAATACTACCTTTAACAGTAGCATTAGCCTGCTGCGCCACTCAGGCTCTGAGTGGCACAGCAGAATAGAGCTGAAAAGGGGCCTTGGAGGTCTTCTAGTCCAGCAGTCACCAACTGGTGGTCCGTGGACCACTGGAGGTCCGTGAGAAAATTTTGGTGGTCCGCAGAAAAATTATTTGCATTTTTTAAAAATATTGCACTAAATCAGGGGTCCTCAAAGTACGGTCCCTGGGCCGGAAGCATGCAATGAACGTTTGTGTTGCTGCAGAGAGTCTCCCCCTTCGGGGTCTTTTTTTGTGGGTCAGAGGAGGGAAGAAATTCCAACTTGGGGTCTGCTTCGGCCTCCTGGTGTGGGGCTTTGGGCGAAGGCTGGAGGGAAGTGCCACTGGTGGTGAAGAGCTGGAGGGCCTCGTTCCAGTGGGACTGCATCATGGCCTGGAACTGGCTGACCATCTCTGCCCACTGAGTCTCCAGGCGCTGGTACCTGGCCTTGCACTCCCACAGGTCTTCCCTCTGCTTGGAAAGCCTATGCTTCTAGTCCTCAGTGAGGTGCTTCTGCTGAGCCGCCTTCTCGGTCAGATCCAATTTGAACTGAGCCAGCTGTTTTGCCAACTCTTTTTTTTATTTTATTTTTTATTTTTTTAAATTTGATTTATATGCCGCCCTTCTCCGGAGACTCAGGGCGGCTTACAATGCGTTAAGCAATAGCCTTCATACTTTTGTATATTTATACAAAGTCAGCTTATTGCCCCCACAAACTGGGTCCTCATTTAACCTACCTTAGAAAGGATGGAAGGCTGAGTCAACCTTGAGCCTGGTAAGATTCGAACCTGCAGTAATTGCAGGCAGCTGTGTTAATTACAGGGTGCATTAAACCACTGTACTACCAAGGCTCTTTCTCGTGGTGGCTGCTTAGCTCCAACAACTGGTTCTTGTTGGGGCCCTAAGGAGCTCGGGCACACAGGCGAAGAGTGGCTGGGAGGGGACGGGCGAGTAAGAGGCCAGTGAGGTGCTCCTCAACATGAATGACATCAAGTTGGCCACGCCCACCCAGTCACATGCCCACCTAGCCATGCCCATTCAGGCGGTCATTAGGCAGATCATATTAGTGGTCTGTGAGATTTAAAATTATGAATTCAGTGGTCCCTGAGGTCCGAAAGATTAGTAACCCCTGTTTTAGTCCAACACCTGCTTAAGCAGGAGAGCCTGTTCCATTTCAGACACGGAGCTGTCCAGTCCTTTCTTGAAAATCCCCAATGTTTGAGGGCGGAAAGTTGTGAGCGAGCAAATCGCCTTCTCTCTCTCTCTCTCTCTCTCTCTCTTTTGCGAAAAGAGGGAAGTTTTCCTCAATTAAGCCAGCAGATTTCAGCGTGGCTAAAACATCCCTTTTGCAAAGAATTCAAGTCCTCGGCATTCTGTCAATTATGTTCTCCGAATCTGGCGCTGTAATTAAATGCCAGCTGACAGTACATATCAAACTGCTTTGCAAGAGCTGTTGTGAAGTATAGACAAGTGGATTCTCTGTGATTGCTTTGGGTAATCTGCTCTTTAAACTTTAAGGCCAATTAAACGCACAAAGGCGATGGCCGAGCCGGATCCACCTTGAACAAAAGTGTCAAGTGGAAATGAACCCGCGGTTCTTGCAAGTCCCTCGGGCACGGGGAACCTCTTAGCAAAAAGCAACAAAATGTTTGCCTGTTTGCCTTTCAGACATTATTCCCGGTGCCTCTTAAGGAGGGGTGAAATTCAGCAGGCTCTGACAGGTTCTGCAGAACTGGTAGCGGAAATTTTGAGTAGTTCGGAGAACCGGCAAATACCACATCTGGCTGGCCCCAGAGTGGGGTGGGAATGGAGATTTTGCAATATCCTTCCCCCGGAGTGGGGAGGGAATGGGGAGTTTGCAGTATCTTACCCCTGGAGTAGGGAGGGAATGGGGATTTTGTAGTATCCTTCCCCTGGAATGGGGAGGGAATGGGGATTTTGCAGTATCCTTCCCCCAGGAGTGGGAAGGGAATGGGGATTTTGCAGTATCTTACCCCGAAGTAGGGAGGGAATGGG
The DNA here is from genome assembly GCF_029531705.1 of Pantherophis guttatus. The sequence continues at coordinate 18,343,527 of NW_026844048.1, read as the reverse complement.
GAGTTTGCAGTATCCTTCCCCCGGAGTGGGGAGGGAATGGGGATTTTGCAGTATCCTTCCCCTGGAGTGGGGAGGGAATGGGGAGCTTGCAGTATCCTTCCCCTGGAGTGGGGAGGGAATGGGAATTTTGCAGTATCCTTCCCCTGGAGTGGGGAGGGAATGGGGATTTTGCAGTATCCTTCCCCTGCCACACCCACCAAGCCACACCACGCCCACCAAGCCATGCCCACAGAACCTGTAGTAAAAATTTTTGAATTCCACCACTGCTCTTAAGGTTCTTAATGGCCTATCCTTATGGTTTGCCTTGGCTTGTATATTCTCCAGGAAGTCCTCGAGTTCATTTAGTGACCGTTCAAAGTTACAACGGCCCTGAAAAAAAGTGGCTCATACTTATGATCGTCGCAGCATCCCCATGGTCACGTGATCAAAATTCAGATGTCTGGCAACTGATTCATATTTATGACGGTTGCAGTGTCCTGGGGTCACATGATTCCCTTTTACGATCTTCCTACAGGTAAAGTCAATGGATTCACTTAACAACCGTGTTCCTGACTTAACAACAACGGTGATTTTCACTTAACAACTGTGGCACAAAAGGAGGCTGTAACATGGAAGAAAATTCACTTAACAAATGTTTCACTTAGCAAAAAAAAATTGGGGGCTCTGTTGGAGTCGTAAGTCAAGGACTACCTGTAGTATTCACTTTTGTGGTTCTAAGCGATCTATAATGATCCAGGTTCGGTCCAATGTAATCTATCAAATCTTTAAAACCTACCACCATTTCAGGGGTGGGTTCTACCTTCCGGTTCGCAACGTGTTCTTCCCCAGCTACGGATCCCAAAGAACGCAGCACACACAAACTCTGAACAAAACTTAGTTTACTCAAATAACACAATTTTAGCAAATTTATATCTTCTCATTTGTTTCCATATCTTTTTTTCCCTTTTCTCCTCCAACCATTTATATACCATTTCTCCCAAACTAAGTAATAATCTGTTTCATCAAAGACTTTTCCTTTTTAATCAGGTGAAAACCGTGGGAACTTTCAGAGTCGGCTTTTACCAGTTGTGCCTATACGATATATCCAATAAACTGTTCTTTGAGGAGTCTACCTGCCTCGGAGTTCTGCTTTCTATGGGTGTGGTTTTGGAAAGCTGACACCTTGATTTAAAGAATCCTGATGGAATGATGCAGTTTTGTGCCACCCGTCTTCTAGCATCCTGAATTTCTCCGTTCTAAAATTAGTCTTCTCCAAGCATCGGCCCATTTGACTCTCTTTTTGGACTGAGCTTGAAAAATTCATTTCCAAGTCAGAGTTGAGCTGAAGTCATTTTGATGCTTTGCTCGATTATGAATAGACGGCAAGTTGCCTCTGACGGGGTCCCTGAGCAAGCTGAAAGCATTTGCACGGCTCTAAGGGTGAAGTCCGCCGTGCAAAATTGGCCATTATGAAGCAGCAGAAGGGATATAATTGTTCTGCTTGAAGCCTGCCACTAGCTTTGCTGCATGGCTTCTGGTTTCTGGGGCTACATATCAGGTTCGGCTGAGTCGGATGAGGAGACTACATCTTTCTCCTTCTGTCTTAGCCACTTTTTAGGGAGGCACAATTGAGAGCATTTTAACAAACTGCATCACTGTTTGGTTTGGTGGCAGCAGCGCCTCAGATAGAAAGTCCCTACAGAGAGTAGTAAGGACAGCCGAGAAGATTATAGGAAGCTCACTTCCCGTTATTCTGGATGTTGCTTATAAGTGCTCTGTGCTTAGAGCTCAAAGCATTGTTAGAGACCCCACACACCCACTTCACGGTCTGTTTCTGTTGCTCCCCGCTGGGAGGAGGTTTTGAAGTAGTTCTAGCAGGACTACCTGATTTTGTAACAGTTTTGTTCCCTACGCCATCCGTCAGGTAAATTTGCAAGATTCATTTTTCTCACAATGTACATGCATACATCCACATTAGACTGTGTTGTTTCTTTGTGTCATATAATATATGTGGATCAGTAGTGGCTTTCGCTTACCTTCGCTAGCGGTTCGGAACTGGGTGTGTGTGTGCGCTCGCTTCGCTCGTGCATGGCACTTCTGTGCATGCGCAGAGTGTCCTTGATGACATCTGGGCAGGTGGGCGGAGCTTCCTACCGCCACTACAGGTTTGCCTGAACTGGGGCAAACCAGTAGAAACCCACCACTGCTGCAGATATATGCATAATTCTCTCTCTCTCTCTCTCTCTCTCTCTCTCTCTCTCTCTATCTATCTATCTATCTATCTATCTATCTATCTATCTATCTATCATCTCTATCATATCTCTCTCTCTCTCTCTCTCTCTCTCTCTCTCATATATATATATATATAGCAAACTCCTGGAAGCTCCTGGAAGCACGAAGCCGAGAACACCAGCCTGAAGATGACAAATGAGACTTCGTCGAAATGTCGCCAAGACACTTCCAATTTTACGTGGGAGAAGACCCGAATAACCAAAGACCTACATACAAACACCCGCGAAAACCTGAGAAAACATATATATATATATATATATGTGTGTGTGTGTGTGTGTGTGTGTGTGTGTTTTGTCATATTTATGTAGTGTATATTGGAAGTGGTGACCCTTTGAGAACTGTATGCAGTGAAGTTTCATTGTAATGTATGCTGATTAGTGTACATTCAAAGTGACAATAAAGTTATTCTAACTTTACTTAGTCTCAGTCTTCTGTCTGGTTGATCCTTCCCTTCCCCAGCTATCTTGCAATGCCAATACATAAGATTTTGCCCGGAAAACTTTCCAACGGTGTTGAATTCGACAACTGCTCTACACTAAATCATACCAGAGTATTTGCACCTATTATTTTGGGATCCTCCAGTTGTAGAGGGAGCATTTTGTTTTTTGTTTTGTATGTGCAGTCTGCTGGCAAACAGGCCACTCTATTTTACAAACCAGGGTGTACATGTGTGTGTGTTTTACCTGTTTGAGTTTTGCTGTTGCTGTCGTTCACTGAGCAATCTAAATCAAGATGTAGTCTCTTGTTCTCATTCAGCTCCATCTGCTGCATTTTCAGTAGCCAACAGAATTCTCCAGCTGCCAGTCCTTAGAAAGCCCAAATGGCATCATTTCTGCCCAGGAGAATATGTGAAGGGGGAACTTTGGCAATTGCAGACAAAACTTCTTCGTACCATCCTAAAAAGAAGGTGTGTGAGCATGCTCAGGAATCATGGAATCGAGGGACACAAATGGGGGTGACGAAAAGGGCATGGTAAATTGGCTCGTTGATATTCCAGACAGTATCAGGGTTTAGTTGCAAGTCCGATTTCTAGAAATGCTAAACCTTAAACTTAGAGATGATGTTCGTGCGTCTAAATAGCGATCATTGTTAGGTTATTGAAGTAGGGGCAAGGAAGACCACTCCAAGACTCCTTCATGGTTAGAATGCAGTACTGCAGGCTACTTCTCTGACTGCCGGCTGCCTGCAGTTTGGCAGTTCAAATCCCACCAGGCTCAAGGTTGACTCAGCCTTCCATCCTTCCGAGGTGGATAAAATGAGGACCCAGAT